>JBAMJV010005656.1:0-27500 GCA_037951105.1 Echinarachnius parma | reverse complement strand
ACTGACTCGGACGAATAAAGCTATTATATATCGAATTTACCTTAAACAGATACATCCCCACAAAGCAACGTTACACTCATGTCAATTACGTGCCCAAATCGAATTCTGAACTGGTTCACGAATTATTTTCCACGCGAATAATTTTGTTTAATATTCTTGTGCGTTTGATCGTTTTTGTGAAGGGGAAACACAAGGGCTCAGTGGAGTTCACGAAGGAGGTTTGTGTAAACTATTGTTTAAACTATCATCTATTATCTATCATCTATGGAGCACAATTTGTATACTTTTTACTTGTTACAATAGTGAAGCTACACTTTTGCTAAAGACACCGAATACATGTCTTTCTTCGCAGATGATGAATTATAATTTGGTGCTGCAGGTACGCATTTAACCGACGGCCATATAATTATAAATAAGCAAAGTGATTTCCACTTTTAATTTGTCTACGAGCAGCACTTCATAGATCTAGACCATGGTTCAAACCATGGTGTGTATAAACCTCCTTCGTGATTTCAGCCAAGGAGAGTTTGCATGAGAATGCGCAAGTTATTATATAATAGGCCCTGTTCGATTTTACACGAGGAAATACTGAAAATAATTCGTGAACTTGACTGTAATATTATATTAGTATACCTTGCTATGTTTTCTAATGAAGAGTCAGATACTGTTCGTAATTGGTTTACAGTGAATAAAACAGCATTGTATATAACTGATGGTGATATTCTCACACGGAGAAACATTAACAATACAAACGTAGTACCAATTCAAACAATTTGATCGAATATCAAGCTCTAGAAGTAAAAAAAAAAAAAAAAAAAAAAAACACGTAGCAAAGAGCAGCAACATATTGCCCAAATTTGCACTGACCGTCCAAACATAAAATAATGGGGCATACAAACAATCTAACAAAATGAAAAATGACAGATGCGTTCTCAATCTTTCCACTTGATTTTCGTCTTAAATGTTGCCTCCTAAACATAGTAAATTTCATTAAGTTATACGACACAATGCATCAGGTTCCGGTATGGTATGGTTAACATGAAATCGAGCGACAGCCCTACTTATCTACACTGTGTTAATTAATCACAATAATCTCTGTGCAGAAAGTTTTCCTGGAATTCTCTTTACCATGATTGTAGGAAATTTAACTATATTCTCTCCATTCTGTCACTTGTCTAAAGCTATCCATTTTGTAACCCAGTACGCATTGGAACCGTCTGACCGCCCCAGGCTTTATAGCCGACCAACCACGTGGCCAGATGTTAACCGGCAAAGTGACAGCCCTTTGAATACAAGACATGTCTTTTACTTTTATACCCCCTTTTCCTATCTTTCTCTGAGAGCAGCTGCAGTGAGCGATTAAACGAATTAAAGTCAATTTCACACCTTCCAAGAAGCGTTATACTGCCCTCACATGGCTGGGAGAAGACATTTGGGTTAGGTGGTGAGGGGAGTGAAATAGCCGTAATGCAGAGCGGCCCGGCCAAGATCTCTGGGTTAATTCTAGTCAGGGAAATCAATATTTTGTCACTCCCACTCAACCACTTAATCAATTTGCTATAATATACGGGACAATGGCGGACCACGTTTTAACTCTTTGGATTTTGTTTGTATTTAAAGAGAGCATTGCTTATCAAGTAAAATTGCCGGTTCATCTGGGTTGAAATTAAAGTAAGGAAATAGATATGCACTTGGGCAGTATTAAACCTTTATAAATATAATCTGTGACATAAAACAAAACGTTGCTTAACATTAATTAGCATACCTATCATAACTATGATGTATATATACATATATCTATTTCCAATACAAACATATCTTACAATAAAGGTTATCTTTCCCCAAAATAGTACAAAATTTACATGCATCAATAGCATTTCTCTTATGTACAAATCTACAAGACAATATAAAAAAGAAATAATACGAAATAATGCAAACGCATGTACTCAATCGCGTTTGTTTTAGGTACCCATTTCGTACTGCAACGCGCAACGAGTAGCAAGAAACCAAATGAATGTATTTCTTTACAAGCAAATGAAATATAACGTATGCATGGTAAACGTTCAGTCAGGCTACGCGTTGGTCAAACACGGTCAGTACCCAAATCCGGGTATCATTACAATCCCCCTGTATCGTTGGTCTCGTCTGTCACATTCTTGTCATAAGATTTAGAGTAGTCCTGAAGGATAAATCTGTATTATTATTATTATGTATCTTTTATTAATTTATTCTTTCGACTTCATTACCAGAAATTTCGACAAATATCGGCTTATGACGAGAAAATATTGTCTAAGTGTAGTCGTTATGAAGTTATAAGTAGAAATGTCAAATTTTGGGCGTAAATATCGGCGAAAGGCTGTATTATTATAGCATGCCTATTTTATACAAATAAAAGCTGGTCCTGACGTCAATAAAGTAGCCCCAAGAAACAATAAATCGTTAGGTAACTTGAAAGCTTATATCGAGTCCGGTTACATAATAATCGTCTGGGCTTTCCAATAAAGGCTGTTATAAATGTTCAGTCATCATGTCATGATCATATCGAAGGTTGTTTGTTGGTTTCTTTCAAATCAATAGTTTATTCAGAATGAACAGTCGATACATATGAATCAGTCCACAACTCGATATCATAAGTCGGGTAATTAAGGTTGATAATCGTCAGACTAAACGTGGAGTAGACATGGTGGTAGAGTAACTATGGTAACGTACGTCTTACTAAGCTTGGATTTTCGCCGTGGATATTACTGGAGTATATAACGTCGGGGGAAAAAAACATGATAGGGTGACTGTTTTCCCCACCCCAATACGCGTCTGAAAATGTTAATCCAGGTCATTATGTGTCTGTCTGTTTGTCCGTCTGTCTGTCTGTGTCTGTATGTCTGTCTGTGTCTTTCTGTCTTTATGTCTGTCTGTCTGTCTGTCTGTCTGTCTGTCTGTCTGTCTGTCTGTCTGTCTGTCTGTGTCTTTCTGTCTGTCTGTCTCTCCGTCTGTCCACCTGTCTGTCTGTCTGTTTGTCTGTCTGTCTGTGTGTATGTCTGTCTCATTATGTTCATAGTCACCGGGATGTGATCGAAATTGGATCGTGTGTATGTATAAGTGTTTCATGTTCACCAATATTTACGCACATGTATGCGGGTATCCATAGTAAACCCAGAGGACAGGTGCAATACGGTTATATATTATGACGGGTGGGGGGAGGGGGTAGGGGAGTATATCCCTAAGAGGGGTAGGCTACTTGCAACCCCCACCTTGTCCAAGTATTTCGGTTGTGCTACTGTGTCATAATTATAGACGGCTGTCACTTGTCATGTTGCGAATGCAGGAGCTCAATTATTAATATTCCGTTGTCAAACCGGGTCATGCAACCCGATAGAGAGTTGACAATAATTATACATAAGGGAAGGTGGTATGGGAATCATCTAAGCGAATGAAGGGGTGTATTTGTCATTCGTGTTAAGTCTTCCGTGTCATGGTCGAACTATTAGCTAGTACAGTTTGTGCACACTGCATAACACTGAGCCAGCGTGCATTACGCACTGTGCACAAGGCGTTCGCAAGATGGCACCGCGCATCTGATTGGTTAACGAAGGTTGATCGGTCATGTCTACAGTCACTCTACAAGCAAGACAATGTTTGATCAAACTGAAATTTGCAATTTCATGAAGAACAAAAATGTGTTGAATCATTATTGTATGACACAAAGCCCAAGAAGGTAATAATTGTAATCTGGTCAGTTATGTAGTCGTCGTATATAGGTTAGAACTAGTAAAAGGTCGAACCGTTCGATATGGCCCCATATATAGTCTGTACGCATTAAGTCAACTATTAAGGATATTAAGGATATGTTCAGTAAAGTTCATTTAGGTTGGTAGGAGCGATGATAACCCTGGCTCTTTTGGTCCTAGAGTAAGTATTGCAAAGTCTGTAATGTCTGTCAGGAGTACCAAATATTAGCATGTCCTGTTATGTCTTGCCCATTATTTATTATTCGATCATTATGTACTAAGAGGAGATGTCGTCAGAATCCAATATTGATGATGGAGTATCTTTAGATGGATAATCGTACAAGTCATGTCCACAGGTTAAAGGGGTAGTTTAGTTTTGGTAAGGCTGAACTTTAGTAGCCAAAACCTGCACAGTAACATTATAAACTAATAGTTATAACTCCACCATGCTCGAAAGGTATACAAAATTACAAATGACTAAGTAAAAAGCCTGCTATCATTAAAAAAGAGCCATTATAACACAAGAGGGCGCTTTTTAAAAAGGCATTGGTTTCAACCATTTTTCATACAAAATAATGCATGTGATAATTTATTGATATAATGATTAAATAGCGAGATCATCAACAACTATTTAAAAAACGATTTTGAAAATTTTTGAAAAAGTGCAATCATTTTTTTTTCTAAAAATCATCTAATTATTTGGGCCCCAAATAATTATAAGATCAGATATATTTATTGATATTTCAGCCGTTTCTGGGTCGATTTTGATCAAATAAAGTTTATTCTGCCATTAAAATTGCATGTTCTCTCAAATTCGACACTCAGTTTTTCATTACCTCACAACAAAATTGTGATGTGCAGCGCCCTCTCTACCAAAACTAAACTACCCCTTTAAGTATAACAAATAGTTTAACTATATACAATCCCGACTTTAATCAACAACCATTATCTAATTGCAATAATTGTAGGTTTGGCTATAGTGTTTTTGATCGAAGGTCAAATTACATAAAGGTTCTTGTCAGTGGTCGAATTAAATACATGTCACTATCTACATTGTTCGACGGGTCCATGTTGGTCAGTTCTCGAGTGGTCACAGAGTAAAGGTAAGGCCAAGAATACTATAAATCAGTCGCATTGTCATTGCGTGGTGCCAACATATGCCACTGTTCAGGTGTTTAAGTGTGTGTAGTTGGTCCGTCAGTTCAGGGCCCCGTTGCAGAAAGGGATACAATCGATTGTAAGTTACAATTAATTGTAAGTCGGAAAATGTGCGCTTTTCAACCAATCAGATTTGCGCATTCAGAACACATGATCTGACTTACAATTAATTGTAACTCACAATCGATTGCATCTCTTTCTGCAACGGGGCCCAGGTGTTTAGGTGTGTAGTCTGTTGGTCCGTCAGTCTTTAGGCATGAAGTCACGTAAAGTCAGGTGTCCGTATCGAATTTGCTTTCCTTCATGAATGTATTGCATGCCTCCATAGTCGTACCAAGGATTATTTCAAGGGGGCTGTTTTAGCTTCATTCAGTGGCGTAGTTGTTTTTTTTTCACTAAAGGGCGGGGGGGGGGGGGGGGGTAGGGGGGTGTTTGAACACCCCCAAACACCCCCTCGGTAGGCCTGGGCATGCCTTGAAAGGAGCGGGTGTGCGGGTAAAATTTCGTTGTCGTCTCGTGTCCGAATATCATCTTTCCTGATGTCACCGCCTGTGTTCAGCCGTCAAGTAAAGAAAACGTCTAACCACATGCCCATCCCGAATATGTAGCGGTTTGCACTTTGAATGTCGGCATATTATCTGAAACTTGGTAGAAGGTAATTCGCGTTTAATGCAGCGCTGCATAAACAAAATAAATATATAACTTTAAATAAATCTAAATTAAATTAGGCACACATCGTTTTCCATACCAAACGCATATCATTTGTAGTGCCACTCCGACTCCACGAGTTTGCATCATTTCTCAAAATATAACATGAAATCATTAATTTTCTATCACAATGCTTGAAATGATTTATATGCTACCACTGATCTGGATAGAAAACAAAATCTGGATAGATCACGTTTTACTCAACTGCGTGAAATTTGAATCCACCGAGCAGCCATCTTACCACACACAACATTGTTCTTCTGTTTGAATTCCACTGCCCATAACTCCGGTGGACTTGAGCACATGTGTACTCAGTGTGGTAACAGGAATCATTATTATGGGTGTGGTAGCATGGCGGATTCACGGGTTCACTATCTATCCAGATGCTTTGTTTTAGATCAGGTTATTATTTTATTACACGGACGAATCTGAGGATACATTGGTGTAGTTTGTCGAGTGAGGGCGCTGCACTGCAGTTTGTCTCCGCACGCTGGTCTGGCTCGGTTCGTAGCCGTGTTGCGCAGTGTTCGTATCGGTCTTTTTCTGCCGGAAGCAGCAGCAACAGCAGCCGAAGGCCTCCAGGAAACCCTGCCGGAACTTCTTGTTCATGAAGCAGTAAACCACTGGATTGACGCACGACGACATGTACATCAGAAGTCTGATCATCGTGATCTGGAAGACAGATAAAAAAGGACTTTAATTTAGAGTTGTCATTTCTGAATCAGAAGTAACCTGACAGCATATGGAGGCTTCCAGGAAGCATTGACATAACTTTTTGCCAAAGAAATAGTACATTAACTGGTATACGCAAAATATCAGAAGTCCGATCATCGTGATCTGGAAGACCGATGAAATAAAAGACATTTCATTTTAGTGTGTTTTTTTTCTGAAGCAGCATTCAGCAACAGCAGCTAAATACCTCAATGAAGCATCAGCGGAATTTGTTGGTCACGAAGTAGTAAGCCATTTGGTTAACGCACGACTACATGTACATCAGAAGTCTGATCATCGTTATCTGGAAGACAGTTACAATTAACGACTTTAAATTTAATTTAGTGTTTTCTTTTTGTGTCTTCCTGGAGCGGCACGAACAGCAGCTAAAAACGTCCAGGAAGCCCATGCGGAAATTCTCCTCAAGGCTCCATGTCTCACGACTACAGGTTCATCATAAGATTGATTAATGGATCTAAAAGATATATACAATAAAAGACGTTTCATTTAGTTTGTTTCTTCCTGAGGCAGCAACAAATCATATTAGAGACCTAAACAATTTGTATATGAAAGAGCAATATGCAACATTTCTGTAAGCCCACCTGTAAGGTCGTGACGGAGCTGAATGCGTTCTCCATGTCGAATGTCGACCACATGTTGAGGCACCAGGTGGGCGTCCAGCACACGAAGAAGAGGATGACGAGGACAAGCAGCATCTTGACCACGCGTTTCTTGGCCGTGTTCGATGACGTACTCCTAGGTGCGCCTCCGTTCCCGCCACCTCCGCCTCCACGTGACTTCCGGAGAAACGTCTCGGCGGCGCTGGTATCATCATTCGACGATTTTCGCCCCTTGCCCTTGCCCTTGCCGCTCAGATCGTTCATCTGGGTCCCGTTCTCCTTACCTTTTTCTATTTCGACCGGAGCAAACAAAATGTAAAATATCGTCTCATTAATTATGCATATTCATTGAGAATGTGTAAAGCAGAATATAATTCAGCTTTAATTTTTAGAAATTAATCTTGTGCCAATTTATAATACATTTTAGCCGCGTATCGTGCATGAAGTAGATATTTGAGGCAAGCTACGTACTGACCAAGTTGAGACGTTCCTCATTAATACAATACTATTCTAGGAAACCACCATGCCATCTAGTTTGTTAAATATCGGGCAAAACTTATAGCTAGCTTTGAGGTTGCCTTGGCCAACGTTTGTGTAGAAAATGTGCACACAGTTTGATAAAGTTTGCGAATGGTATATTGAGTAAAATCTGATAAAAATTGTGGAAATATAATAATAATGGTATTTTATTCAACAAAATGTCACATTCACAGCTACAAGCTGAATTGCAGTATCAAAGTGTGTATAACATATACATTACTGTGGGTAGAGCTAAATGGAATTGGAAAGTATGAAGTTTAAGTGGTATCATTTAATGCTTATCATCCTTCTCTGAGCCGAAAATTCCTCATAAGCCAAAAATATATTACTAATTCAATCCAACCCGCCATGGACTGCATCAACATGTCGAGTCTGTAAATAAGGCCACAACATCCATGCAGCTGTATCAAGTGCATGCATCATGATTGTACGCATATAATTACACGAACGAACGAACGATTACCATAATCATTACTGTTTTTTTTTTATCGTAATTTAACTCAGACAAAAAATTGCTATACGTTCATATTATGATCTTGTTTTTAAAAACCTAGTAGAATTCTAAAAACAATTTTCTTTTTAACAGCAGACAGCACCGCGCCCTTTGAACGTTGGACTTTTTAAGTACGCTTCTAAATGTGAACATGGTGAATAACACAACATTGTTTAAATATGAACATGTATGATTTATACAAGTATAATAACATTTAATCAGTTATACCGACTGTTTATCAATTATATGTCGTCGGATATTGTAAATTATATTATAATTATGCAGACTTCATGAAAACATAATTTAATTTTGACATTTAAACTTTGACCTCACCTCGTCTTGTGTTGCGCTTCTCAAAGTGCATGCCTCTCCACAGTTCCCGGATGATCAACCCGTACGCAATGCACATCAGGCATAGAGGGACGAACATCAAGGCCAGGAAAATAATTGTCTGAAATTGATAGGGAGTATTAAAGAGGGAATTAGTGAGGCAGCATGGTTGATCGCCCAATGTTTTGCTTAATTTGACAACTTTAAACAAAACTAATGCTTGTTTCTTTTATATGTATCTACCATTATGTTTGTATAAGATTATTATACAAATTATATAAATAAACTTGATCTAATGCAAAGATTGTTCTCATAACGTGTTCACATCTTGGTCCATAGATTGTTCACATCTTGGTCCATAGAGTGTTCACGCTTGGTTCAATAGTTTGAATTACACTGTGTCTACACTAAGTTCACACTAAGACACACTGTGTTCACTCTGTGATACACTGTGTTCACACTATATAAATCAACTCGTACTCACGATATACAATTTCTGATAGAGCTGCGACGGGAACTGTTCTCGGCACTTGTAGTAGTTTGTCTCCCCGATCTTGATGTGCTTGGTGTGGATGGCGAAGGGCTGGAGCGCCAGAAAGGACATGATCCACACGAACACGATGATCTTGAACGCCCGAGACTTGGTCTGCCACGCCCGGGAGGCCAGCGGGTTGCAAATGGCGTGGTAACGCTCCAGTGATATGGCGCACATCGTCCACACCGACACCGCTACTGAGACAGCTGGTGAGGGAAGTGTGAACACGAGAGACGGTTAAAATGAGAACATTTCAATGGATGGTAAGGATACAGTAGGTAGATAGGAATACATGTGCATATTACTAGTTATTAAATAAAGGGAAGATAGCCAGACATATAGATATATTATTAGGAATATATAGAACATATCATTGATTGGGCCAATTCCCCGTTTCACTATACTGTTTGATTTGCTTAAATGTGATTTCGGAAATTAAAACAAACAAACCAACAATCAAACAATGTAATGATAAAGATTTAAAAACATATCATAAACATGATGATGATGGCATCTACGTGTATGTATTAAAGGGATCTAGTAACTTTGTTGACATGTGCAAAAAGTGATGAAGAGTTGATGCAATGTATAGTGTTGTTATCTCATATGTCAACAGGGTATTGTGTGAAAATTTCAAGTCAAATGGACATTGCATAGCCAAGTAATGAGCGAAAATGCAAAGTGATATTGGGTGATATTCACTAACTCACTGCATTCACTTTGTACAGGGATGAAAAACTCGCCCGGAGTTTTTCTTATCTGAATACTTCAATCGTACATATCTTTGTAACGAAAGGGAAATTTGAAAAACCGAAACCTGTCCCATGATTTTATTATTAATACGAATACAACAAGGTATGAGGGAACCGCTAGATCAAAAATTTTATTTTGAGGATTTGGACAATGTTACTAAGTCCCTTTAACACTTTTGGCGGGAGTCACGTAAGATGATTTTATAATATATATACAGACTGTGCGCATTTTCATACGATATACTATTACATCGGGTAAAGTGATTCCCGACTGCGATAAGAATTACTTAATCACGTTATCGCATTATTCATTTTTCATACAAAATAATTAATTTACCTCCGACAACCACGGTATGTGGCCTACTTTCTCCAAGAGATCGTAGCGTTATAGCGTGGGATACATACACAAAGTAGTTATCGCATACGACAAAGCTCTACACAAGAAATTGATATTGCCCTATATTGAGAAATAGACCCAAAAAGGTCTACTGTCCTATTTTAACTAGGCCAGGGGTGTTTCACTAAGTGTTTCCTAAGTTGAACTTAACACTAAGTTGGATTAAAAAAGTATGGAAAGCCCTGTGTAGCCTTGGAATAAAATATATTCAAATGCAAAAATGAAAGTAGTTTAGACTTTCATAAATTGTACATGAAGAACATGAAATCTCCTTGATAATGGAAACATATTAGTAATTTGAAACATCATTTTATGCCTTCTAAAAGGACTTGTAAAATTTTGTTTCAAATAAACTAACAGCTTTCCATACTTTTTAAGTCCAATTTACGATCTTTGTGAAACACCCCCAGGCTACATCGAAGTTATCAAGCAAGGATGCAAGTATGCTTTCCTTCGAATCCACGTCACGTTTTTTAATTTTTTTATGTTAAATATAGATTATGGTTGCGGAGCTACAAGGATAAATGGCAAATGCCATTAACCAGAATATATCAATTGTCTCAGGGTCCTTTATTTGAATTTTGATGATTATCATGTAATCATTACAGCCAATAACTTTGCCATGATACTTAATAAATGTATTTAAAAAGAGTAGTATTTGCAGTCAAATTCATTAATTTCGCTGATCTAGAGTAGATGGTAAAGCGTTAATGGGATACATAAAACAAGTAGTTATCGCATACAACAAAGCTCTAGACAAGAAATTAATATTGCCCTATATTAGTATTGAGAAAACAAGACCAAGAAAAGGACTACTGTTCTATTATAATGTATCTAGGCCAGGCTAGGTCGAAGTTATCAAGATGCAAGGGCAAGTATGCTATCCTTCGGATCCACGTCACAATTTGTAAATGTTAAATATAGATTATGGTTGCAAAGCTACAAGGATAAATGGCAAATGCCATTAACCATAATGTGTCAATTGTCTCAGGGTCCTTATTATTATTGTAAATTTTGTAAAGCGCCTAGAGATAATTTTATATTAAGCGCTATATAAATCGAATATAATATTTATTATTATTATTATTAACATGCTAATACGCTTTTAAAGGATCATTACCATTATCGACTTTATTGTATAATATAATTTACAATGGTTGAATAAATCAAATGAAATCATGTCAATTGTGAGTTGTTGCCTCAAACGCAAGTGATTATTTTATACATAGCCTGGGGTGACCCCAAAACAAAAGGAAGCATTGTCCCTGCCCCGCCCCTCCCTACCCCGCCACCATCCCCTCTGTCTGGGCTGACTATAATGGTAAAGCTATCGTTGATTCTTACCGTCATACCCGATAAACCTGTTTATAAGGGGGCCAAAATACACGGTCTTTGTGAGCAGGTAATCTTCATACACATTATGTATTGTTTGTAATTTGTTTTATTTGGCTGAAAAAGGACTTTAAACCCCAATAGACAGGTGGCTGTAAGATCATGATTGAGTGCATGGCTGCATCGCATGAACAACCATAGGAGCTGCAATGTCGCTATCTTAGAAAACGGCCTAGATAATGATTTCCAGGAAATTCTGTTTAATTACCGTTATATTAGCCGCGATGTAGCTTAATTAACGTTAGAAGATGTGAGCGAAGTCCGAGGTGTGATAACTAGATAACCTGCTCAGCCAGTGGCGTAGCTACGGAGTGGGGGAGGGTATAGGCGCCGGAAGTGGGGGGGGGGGGGGGGTCAGGGGGGGCGGCCGCCCCCCAATCCAAAAAGTGGGGGGGCAAAACGCGTTTTTGCCCCCCCAAAAAGCCCCCCCTCCAAAAAAAAAAAAAATAAAAAAGGAGAAGAGTGGGAAAGAAAAAGGAAAAAGTATGAGCTAAGACTTGTTAATTCTAACGTTCAACAACTAATCTATACATCCATTTAAGTTTTCGCTGCGCGCTTCGCGCGCGAACAGATTATCTCAGTTTGTTGTGTAAATTGCGTATGGTCTTGGCCATGGGGTGAGTACTTTTTCTGTACCGGGCCACGTATAGTTCCCGTGTAGGCTGGCATTGCTCTAGCTGCTGGTGTGACGTGCACCAAATGCACCGTTTCAAGTATATAAATGCAAAATCTTCCCCGTGGGAGGGGGATACCCCCTCCCAAACCCTCCCCCTCTGGCTCTGCCCCAGCGGCGCTTGGTCGCTTCGCTCCCTCGGGCATGTCGGGACTCATTCTTGGCTGTAGGCTATGTTGTTGGATCATACATAATGTGGCATATGGTATATGTTGGAACTGTGTATGACACCAAATACAATATTTTGTGTGCGTTGGGGTGCATATTTATTAGTGTGTCAATTATTTGTTTTCTTCGTGAAAAATATATGACATTTCTGGTCGATCAAATCATAACACGCTTTCCCAGATACAGTTAATCATAAGCCCGAATTTCCTATCTAGGTATGCACCAGATTGCACAATTTCAAGTCCAAAAATGCAAAAGCTCCCTACCGTGGGAGGGGGGACACCCCCCTCCCACACCCTCCCCCCGCTCAGTCACTTCACTCCCTCGCAAAGTCTCACTCTCACCTCAGCTCTGGCTCAAAGTTGGCAACCATGTGAGTGTGCATGGTTGGGCATGAGCCCCTACACAACAAAAATCGTGAACCTATTTAGGTCTTTGCCCCCCCCCCCCCCCCAATCCAAAACTGCTTCCGGCGCGCCTGGTCCCCCACCCCCTCCTCCTCCCCACGATGTGTACGCATATTAAGATGATATTATACATCATTTGTGGGGAGCCTTGCTCTGTGCCAGACAGTATAACATTACACCCTAAACAAAAATACAGTTTTATCATGTTTATTGTGGTGCGTAACATTCTTTTTAGCAGCTAATCATGATTTGTCTTACCAAAATGATAATCGAATCGCCGAATATATACAGACAAGGCAATTAATAAAACATTATGAAAAATTAACAGCTGCCGGTGGAACGAAATACCTGTTCCTTTCTAGCTTTTGCAATCCTCATAGAATTAATGCAGGCCCAACCAGGCTCCCATAGGCAATGGGTTAATATCCCCGACAATAACAGAATAATATGTTATTGTCGGGAATAATATCCCATTGCCTATCGGAGCCTGGTGGGTCAATATTATTGTCTGTAGGTGGGTAAATAATGTTGTGTTTGGCTGCCAAGAAAACTTGTTTTGCGCTCATGCGCTGCATTTTATATTTATCAATATAAACATGGAACAAAATACGGTTTCCAAATTTCTCAATTATTTGTTTTCTTCGTGAAAAATGTATTTAACATTTCTGGTCGATCAAATCATAACACGCTTTCCCAGATACAGTTAATCTTAAGCCCGAATTTCCTATTTAGGTATGATTGCACAATTTCAAGTCCAAAAATGCAAAAGCTCCCTACCGTGGGAGGGGGGACACCCCCCTCCCACACACTCCCTCCGCTCAGTCACTTCGCTCCCTCGCAATGTCTCACTCTCACATTAGCTCTGGCTCAAAGTTGGCAACCCTGTGAGTGTGCATGGTTGGGCATGAGCCCCTACACAACAAAATCGTGAGCCCCTTTAGGTCTTTGCCCCCCCCCAATCCAAAACTGCTTCCGGCGCGCCTGGGGGAGGGGGGGGGGGGGGATACTAAAACACATAAGGATTCATTTCTTTAACAAAATACAGAAATATAGAACGTGCCCCCAATCATGTGTCAGTCCGACCACACTATAAGCACACTGTGATCTGTACGAAGTAATCATTTTGATGATTATCATTTAATTATTACATCCAATAAATTTGCCCATGATACTAAAAAATGTATTTGAAAAGTGTAGTCTTTGCAATCGAATTCATACATTTCGCTGATCTAGAGTAGATAGTAAGATGTTAAAAGTACAAATCATATAAAAAATCACTTTATTCAGTCATTGTTTGTGTTTCTTGTACTCATTTGTTCCCACCCTTCTGCCCTTGTCAATACCCTCTTTTCTTGTCGTTCTCGACTTGCGTCTTATGTCATTGTTTTAATACACACCCCTCCCATGTCTCTCAATTATCCTTGTACAGTTCTCTTATATTCTTTATGGACTTGCGTCCTTCTTTCATTGTCTTAATACACATCACTCCCATATCTTGTCTCTCAATATCCTCGTATATAGTTCTCTTCTTGTCTTTCTGGACTTGCGTCCTTCTTTCATTGTCTTAATACACATCACTCCCATGTCTCTCAATATCCTCGTATATAGTTCTCTTCTTGTCGTTCTAGACTTGCGTCCTTCTTTCATTGTCTTAATACACATCACTCCCACGTCTCTCAATATCCTCGTATATAGTTCTCTTCTTGTCTTTCTGGACTTGCGTCCTTCTTTCATTGTCTTAATACACATCACTCCCATGTCTCTCAATATCCTCGTATATAGTTATCTTCTTGTCTTTCTCGACTTGCGTCGTTCTTTCATTGACTTGTTACGCCCACTCACCGTTCTCTTAATGCCCCCTAGTTCTTCACTGCCATCATTATCATAATAATATTATCATATAATAATTTGCCTCCGTATTTCATTTTTCTACATCCAGGCCCATCGTTATTTTTCACCCAACCCGTCTATTTGCGATCCATTGGAATCTGTTCTAATGTATTTCATTACCACGCCTTCGTTCCTTAGTGCGTAAGAAACATAACGCATACAGTAGTTGAAGGAATACAAGATATACATTGATACTCATGATTAATTTCGCCGCACCTAAAAATTCACAAATAATTTGTTGTCTCGGTCTTAAAGGTCTTTACCCAGGCCCATCGGTTGTTTTCACCCAACCCGTCTAGTTGCGATCCATTGGGATCTGTTCTAATGTATTTTTTACCCCGCCTTTGTTTTTTTAGTGCGTTAGACACATAACGCAAAGTTATGCATTGAATACATGATATAGCCTACATTGATACTCATGATTAATTTCGCCGCACCTAAAAATTCACACATTTCCACTATGCGCGTCTCTTTCGTGCACATTGTGTGTACCATAATTCCATCAATTAGGCCCATCATATTTTTTTCTTCTAACTGTTATAATTCGTTATAATTTGAAAATTGCGGTATTTTGTGGTTTCCCTCCTCAATATATATTTCCAGTTTCCATCTCCGTAAAATGTTGGTTGATGTTTTGATTTGTCTTCTCACTGATTGATATCCAATCGGCTATCGCTCACGGGGGATCGCACCCTAGAATGTTATTGATACGTTGCGCAAATTGGCAACGCGTCAATGAGACACAGAGGATTAGTGTTTGTATCCTACATTTTCCACGCGATACTGACGTCCTCGATCAGCGTACAACCCTACTTCAATTGCATTATGACCATAATAAATCATAATGCATGATGAATACTCTCTCATATATTGACAATCAATACAAACATGTCTTTAATATGGCTGAACGGATTTCGCTCACATTTTCTTCTCTATTACTCTTAGCTCAAGTATAACTTAAACTTTTCTAGACGATGAATATCAAACCCTATATACTTGCAAACAATCGCCCGGAAATTTATCAAATGAAAAAGCGAATCAATATTTTAGAGCCACGATCGACAGTAAGCCCACTAAAAGCTTTTCACAATTACATCTGTATTAATATAAATAATGCATTTATCCAAATGCGGTCAGGCATCGAGATTGAAAAAGATTTAAATGTCTACAAATGTGTTTCACAATCTAAAATTAAACCTTATACTACAAATTAATAATACAAACTATAGTTACTTTGAATGTTGAAGAGCATCGTCATCAGCGTGTTATTAAATCTAGACACACTTTATACACGGAAAACTCAGAAAAGAAAGGTGAATCAATACTTTAGAACCACGATCAATACGACTCGTACCGAAAGCTTGATACAATTATATATATAATTTATGATTATATTTTATAAATAACTATTTTACATCGGCGTTTAGTCGTCAGATTTTAAAATTGATTTACATGTCTATAAACGACCCCATAACTCAGTATTCAACCCGATAAAATGTAAAAAATATATATCAGCTAATTTCGAAATCGCTATTTATATGAATGTCTATAACAACGAAAGTTCAATTTTGAAATTGAAATCCGCTAAAATGAAGTTTTGTTTTACAATGAATATTTTATTTGTATTATTCTCATTAATAGATCTCCTTTTTATTTTGATGCATTAATACTCATTATGACACAAGAGAATCGCCTTGACTACGGAAGGGACGTTGTATATACATGATTGACGCTGTCTCGTGTTTATTGTTTTCTGTCGAAAATGAAGAACTGACAATCAACTATTTCCAATAATGCATGCAATGATCAGGTACGACTAAAACAAACATTAGTTAGACAAAAATCATCTGCAATGTTTGAGGTATTTCCGCTCAAAGTTATGCGACTGATAACATGTCCATCATCGGCGGTGTATAATGTGCTTATAAATATTCGGACACAGAATGATGCAATCGTGTTGCAGTCTTAAATATTATGGGTGTACGGGTAATTGCTTGTAAATTAAAGAGGTGGGGTCATTTGTCCTACCTTCAACAAAAATAATCTGAATTGCCCAAGATTGTATTACGCTGCCTCGAACCTTCAAGAGCTAAACCGCTCCTGTCCTAGAAAAGATTTTTTTGTTTTGCCTAAAATGATGACTGTGTGTGTGGTGATTTTTTTACCGAATATTAAAGTTTCCCAAACTATCGGCTGTGGAGTGGATGGCATTTGGGGCTGCAGACCCCTAACCTTGTCACACCTCTATGGCCATATAATGTCTGCAAAACCAAACTTGGCCACCATGGTCATTAAAAACGTAATTAAGACCTCCCCATCGACCAGCAACTTGTACACATTGTCAACCAACGTGAGAGAGGTGCATATAGTGCACACGTACGTGGTCTGTGCATGGATATTGTGGGGTTTTTTTTCTTTCCAAACGTGCTCTAATTAACATTCTCCTTCTAGTGGTTGGTTACGTATACACAAGCCTTGAGACGAAGAATCCGTTTTAAAAAAATAAACAACATTCAAGCTGGCTCACTGTGTGTTTTGGCAAATGTGTGTTAATCACATCTTTGTGCGAGTTTGCAGGTCGTTAAAGCTTCATAGTATATACAGTTACATTATAAATCAGTGCGAAAACAAAACATTAAAGGAATGATCAACTGGGAATGATAGATGTACTTAGTTCTCAAAGTAATAACGAAACTCTACTACCCATCCGGTGTCCGATGGGGTCGGGCGACATTAATGTCCATTTACTATTTAGAACAATAATTCGTTGTTATAATTGAATACAGTAACCTATTTTATTGAGCATTGGAATCGATGCGCGGCTCAAAATAGGGCTAGCTATTTCGGAACGGTATTTATCACACTGGCCCGCTTCGCGCCGCTATTTAAAACCCCTCCATTTATCATCCAACATATTATCTTCTGATGTGTTGTGTGAGTGGGCGTTCCTGTTCCACTTTTCGTCCTCATTTTCTTTTCACCCACATTTTTAGAATACCAAACTGTAATCATCCCGATCCTTGATCAGAAATTGCAGCGTTCTGATCGATCACCTAGAAGTGTCCTCATGATAAATTGAGCAAAAGAAGAAAAAAAAATTCCTCAAACCTTCTTCGTTTTACGCGTTACTCTCCTCTTCTGCATTATTGCTCTCAATTGCTCTGCGTTTTTTCGTTTCAACCTCTCTTTGTCCTGCAATACAGTGACGTTGGGGCACACCATAATTTTGCTTTTATTTTCACTAAAAAGTCCCTTTATGTTGTTTTATTGTTTTGTCAAGTTATTAGGGGCGGAGGGGGGGGGGGGGGGGGGGGCACGTGCCCCCCGTAGTTATGCCACTGTTGCATATACCTAAACCCTTCTTTCAAAATGGACCGCATAGCTCCCTCACTTTCTCTCTGTTCTCTTTTCCCCCTCGCTTTCCTTTTTGTTTTTTTTAGTTCCCCTTGTTTATCTTTCTTTCTTTTTTTTTCTTTCGCTTTCTGCTTCAATCTCTGTTATATTATCTTTTTTTCACTATCTATCTATCTATCTATATATCTATATATATATTTATCCATCTACCTATCAATCTATATATATATCTATCTATTTATATATCTATATATCTGTCTATCTATATATATATATATGTTCTAACTAATACTTGAATCACTCTATTGTGATCCAGCTGAAGTAAAAGGCGGCTTGCATTGTTCGTAACTCCTTCCCCATGAATACTCGATTACAAAGGGCCGAGAGATTGGCTTGCCAATGACCTGAACTGGATCTGTCTTTAATCACACGGTCCCCGTGGCCTAGTGGTTAAGGCATCGGCGTTCCAAGCCGGAGACCCAGGTTCGAGTCCTGGCGGAGACCAATTTTTCGACCAGTGCCTTTTTTCATTTGGTGGATTAAAAGGAGGAACATTGCTTATTAAGCTACGCCTACTATTATTCTTCCTTCTCAATCATTTATGATTACTCCTTGCAATTTTGAATATATATATATATATATATATAAGCGAGAAGTGAACTAATACATACAGCTTCGGTTTCTTCCAATATAATAAATAATTGCAAGGAATAATCATAAATGATTGAGAAGGAAGAATAATAGTAGGCGTAGCTTAATAAGCAATGTTCCTCCTTTTAATCCTCCTAGTGATTAAGGCATCGGCGTTCCAAGCCGGAGACCCAGGTTCGAGTCCTGGCGGAGACCAATTTTTCGACCAGTGCCTTTTTTCATTTGGAGGATTAAAAGGAGGAACATTGCTTATTAAGCTACGCCTACTATTATTCTTCCTTCTCAATCATTTATGATTATTCCTTGCAATTATATATATATATATCTAATCTATGTATCTATCTATCATCTATCTATCTATCTATCTTCTATGTATCTACATAATTATATATTTATTGGTGTATCTACATCTTTATCTACATCTTTATTTATGTATTCATTTTTTCTTTCTTTCTTTCTTTCTTTCTTTCTTTCTTTCTTTCTATCTATCCATGTATACCTCCATCTAAATTCTCGTGCCAGTGTGATTCACACCAACATTCGCTAACGGCTATTTCTTCTGAATTCCCCAAAAGATGCGATCATTCATCTGTCTCGCCTCTTCCCTCAAGCGCTTAATTTGAAACCATAATTGAAAGTAAAAACAACTATCCTAGACATGCTTCTTCTTCTTATATTTCGTCGTTAAAAATAGTTTTTAGAAAGTATCTGCATTAATACTTTTCGAATACGGAAAGTAGTTACTGATTCTATATATATCTTATACTTAAACGGGCATGCATGATATCTCTATTTCTAAGGACTTGTCTTCTATACTACCATAATCTTGTTTTTCTTTATCCCCTCTCTTCTCTTTATCAACACCCTTCACCCTTTCTACCTTTCACTGTCTCCTTCTTCTTCTTCTTCTTCTTCTTCTTCTTCTTCTTCTTCTTCTTCTTCTTCTTCTTCTTCTTCTTCTTCTTCTTCTTCTTTTTTCTTCTTCATCTTCTTCTTCCTCCTTTTCTCCTTCTTCTTCATCATCATCTACTTCTTCTTCTCTCCCTTCTACACTCTCTACTTCCTTCTCCTTCTCTTTCCCTGCCCTCCTTACTGCCTTAGCCCCGCCTAGCTCCATACAACCTGTCGGGGATGCTCCCGGGTTGTCCCTCCTTAGACGTCGGATGCTGAGACGTAAAACAATTCGTGTCAAGGCCACAGCATATTGCAAGCACGCCTAAGTGCTCGAACGAAACAAATTCTTGCAACTTTCCCATCTTTCTTGCCTCTCAAACTAACGACATTTTCCTTCAGTCGGGAATTGATTTGTTTTCCACCATCGGATCAAAAAAAAGGTCGAAAGCCGGTCATATTCCCTCAAAAAAAAAAAATCCGGATTCACGCTCCCGAGAGAAATACATTTGGGTGGTAACGAAGTGGTTATGAATTTAGCCAGACATAGCGTGGTCTCTTTTTTTCAAAACCTTCTTTAGATTCACATTCGAACGAATTATTTTTGTTTAAGGGCGTACGATTAAAGCGGGGAGGGGGTTACAGCGAAATATTCCCTCCCGAGTGTTTTAAACTTGCACGTAATATTAATAATATATTATCGTCTCATATTCGAGAGGCGGTATACCATCAGGAAAAAATGCTAAATTATATTCTGGCAGACGACAGCCCCTGGCAACATTTTACCATTACGATTTTGATTTCGTTTACATTAAATTTCCTTCCTCGAAGCTTTATATCCCAGTGCAAGTATTGCTTTTTTTTGTGAAGCCTGCATTAAGTATATATACGAGGAAGCGAGGTGGTGATGACACTTCTAGAAATGCACTATATATTTCAAACGCATCTCAATTCCTACTCAAACTGTTCCACTCGAGTAGGAGCGGAACATCAATAAATTACCTACTCATCGGGAGAGTAATAAAACGGAAATGTAAACAGTTGATTCGACATTAAAGGGGGTTCATCCGTGATAAATTATTATCTTGACAGGCGGTCTAGCAATTCATTTTGAAAAACATGTAATAATGTCCACTTTTATTTAAAAACAAAATGTATAGAGTTGAACAATATTATTTTATGTTTTCGTACTTCAGTATTTTGTGTGTGTGTAATATGCGTACACAGTTATTAAAAATATTTACCATTTTTAATCAAGGGCCGTGTTAACAAAATCAAGCACTTAATTATTCTCAATTTACTTTTCCTTCGCTATTAATGAAAGCGACCTTCATAAATATTGGGGACAGTAAATACAACGCATCATCGCATTTATATCAGTATAATTAATTATAATAAATTAATCCAATTATAGAAATACGTAGCATACTGTGCTGTGGGTGATATTAGCCACATACGGCTGGCACTGTTTGTAAACATAATGAGCGCCCCCTCGTGAGCAGAATGACACAGTATGTCATCTGTTGCAATAAAGTCACCAAATGTAAAGTTATTTAAAATAATATATATAAGTCATATAAAACGAAAATTATGTGTCTGATAGTTCTTTTCTCGCTCTTTTAATATTATGTCAGTAAGGTTCTTTAAATAGTTGTATAAAAGGGCATCGTGTTGTTTTTCCAATGATTGTACATAATTATAAGGCTTAGCAAGAAATTGGAACCCAAACACGAAATATCACATCCATCTAAGATTTCTGTCCTTCCGTTTTCTCTCGAGGGAAGATGAAGTCAAGATTATTTATCATTATTTTCATCTCAGCCGTATGGTATGCAGTAACAACATTGTGTCTTATTATATCGTTAGTTCGAAAAAGGAATTAAACGTAAATATATTATTTCTATTTTAATCCGAGACATGGGGTAAGTCCAGATAAGATATAATCATTCCTGTTTGTGTTTGTGTTTCCAAAGGAAGGAATAGACCGCATAATTTAGGGTGAAACAATGTTTTTGTACAAATTTATTTGTGACACTTGTTATTGATAATTGTATTATTGATGAGACGAACATTATACGATCTCAGAAAGGCATTATATATTAATCATAGCAAGGAATTTCATTTGTAAAGGGGTTTCATAGGAATATCAGTTAAATAAATTCGTCTGTAAATATGTGTATTTCGAGTCAAAATTTGATATGATTCTTTATCTATTTATCTTGAAATGTGCATTGTGCAAATGTATACATTCTCCAAACCCCATAATTATATTTATTTTTAAACGCTTTTGCGCAGTTCATATCGATGATCGATTCTTACATACATTTAAAGCTCCATTATAGTCATGGGTAGACCGCGAAAATAGACGATTAAAAGGATCTAGTAACATTTTCAAAATCCACACAATTTACTTAGAACTATAACGGTTCTCATTTACCTTGTTGAATGCGTATTACCAATAGAAGCATGGAACATGTTTCGGCTTTCCAAAGTTCTCTCTCGTTATAAAGATATGTATGATTGAAGTGTATTAATTTAAAACAAATATCTACGGGATAATTAAAACTGTGTACAAAGTCAGTGCAATGAGTTAGTGAATAATCACTTTGCATTTTCGCTCATTACTGGGTTATTAATTATGAAACTCATTTACCTATGAATTTTTGCACGTCATTCAGTGTACATATCAGATCACATAGATATACATTTCATCAAGCCTTCGTCATTTTAATATTTGCATGTCAACAAAGTTACTAGATCCCTATAATATCTACATGTAGTTTTAGAGCAGAACAAACAATTAATGACGTAATTATCATGAATTATTGCCACTACCAGTCCCAAAGCCAACTTTATAACGAAATATCTTAAATCAAATGACTCGAAAAACATATATACAGGGTGGCCCAGAAATAACGGAACGGGGCACTTCCCAAAATAAAGTAACAAAATGAACATGTTCATCGGATAGGGTGTCCTTTCCAATGAACAACGATACTAAGAAAAGTAATTTTGGACGTGTAGTTTTTGTTTTAGGGCGCTTTGAGTGAGACCATGTCAGGTTCCTATTTTTGTCAATTTTTACCAAGTCAGTGTCTGATAAATGAGACTTACTGCCCTTCATACTAGTGACCAATTAAGTTCATTCTCTCGACACCGCTCGGCACACAGCTGAATGCACAATAACAATGGCGCGCGGAATATTCGCGTGTTCAGTGGTATGTAGGGAAATAAGTCTCATTTATCAGGCACTGACTTTGTAAACATTGACAAAAATAGGAACCTGACATGGTCTAACTCAAAGCGCCCTAAAACAAAAACTACACGTCCAAAATTACTTTTCTTGGTATCGTTGTTCATTGGAAAGGACACCCTATCCGATGGACATGTTCATTTTCTTACTTGATTTTGGGAAGTGCACCGTTCCGTTATTTCTGGGCCACCCTGTATAAGCAAATAGTCAAGCATGATCGTTTGGAGTTAAGTTCTTATATAATTAATTTGATAACCACAACATCAGCACTTCCATCAAGTCATAGGCATTTTTGTTATCATCCGATACGTCATAATTTTAATTTTATGATGATGATAAAGGGTTTACCAGGACAATTACTCGAGATTATTCATTTTAAAAACTCGCACTGGTCTTTAAATGTGTGCTTAATTGTTTGTACATAAAAAAGTAATTACTATTTATGATGCTGGCCCATATACAATCATTGACAAATTAAGCATTCGACCTTTCATGTTTAATTTGTTTATTTGTTTATTATTCAAATTTCCCGACCAATCAATGCCATCCGCCAATCGATATACATGTTTTAACACTGCATTCATACTTTATAACATGAAAATGGGAATTAAGTGTTTTAAATTGATATGCCGGTATACAGTATCTATGCCGCAAACACACCGGTATGGTTGCATTAATACACATTTTTGTAATTGCACAACATGTGAAATTGATGTAACATTGGATTTTATTTGCTGCCAACGATATATCTCTTTCAGAATTCGACTATTTTCATTACAAAATAATGTTGATAATAAACTACCTGGTATTACAATATGGAACAATATTTATGTTGCATTTGCGCATTTGATGGGGGGGGGGGGGGGGGGGGGGTGGGTGGGGGTAGCCCCCTTTTTTGTTCAAGTATGATATTTTGGAAATAACTTAGTCACCTGTTATAGGAGGCTTTAACAAATCTACATGATTGTACTTTTGCTTTCTATCTTTTCCGTTGTTGACATATCAAACTGGGGAAAAATATACTTTCAGTTCGTTGAATAAAAGGCCGGGTTAGCCCCCAAATTTATTTGGTCCTTACGCCATCATGTCTCTATTCACCCACCCACAAAATACCCGAGCCTCGCAAGAAAAGCAATTTTGACAATTTGTATGATCTGATAATAATTTTCGACAGCAACCTTGAGAAAACGGTAGATCGACTAACGTTAGGATACACTATATCGATTACACAAACAATTATTAGAAGTCAATGATAATGTATAAGAATGTCTCTTATCCTCAAGGTGTTGATATACATGTAAATATAAGCATAAATAGATACAGAAATAAATATAAAAGCCAGTCTCTATACCGATCTCATAATGAGTTTGTATTAAAGGGATAGTTTAGTATTTTTTTTTTTTTCTTCAAATTTTTGAGCCCTCCACAGGCTATTTATTAATCTTCACATAAACAAACAAATCAAATACATGAGCATAAAACAAATCAAATACATGAGCATAAAACAAATTCAAATTAATCTTTCTATACAAACAACAATTGTAGCAACTGCCACTTAACATTAAAATGTCTCTCCATTCCAGA
The DNA here is from genome assembly GCA_037951105.1 of Echinarachnius parma. Taxonomy (NCBI): domain Eukaryota; kingdom Metazoa; phylum Echinodermata; class Echinoidea; order Clypeasteroida; family Echinarachniidae; genus Echinarachnius; species Echinarachnius parma. The sequence continues at coordinate 3,268 of JBAMJV010005656.1, read as the reverse complement.
TATGCATAACATATATTTTTCATCTTTATAATATTGTAACACTTTTTTTTTCAATGTATCAAAAAGTGGAACTATGTTATTCAGTTTACAAATAAACATCTGTTGTTTAATTAAAATGACAATACAGTTAAGAGCATCATTTCTCTTATCTTCAAAGCCAAAAATTATGTTTTGTAAATTAAACAAAATTCGAACTTGAGTTCTTTCATAAATCCAATTTGAAGTGTCATTCCAAATCTTTCTACTAATCTCACATTCATAAAAGAAATGTACTATATCTTCAAGTTCTTTTTTACAAAATGAACATTTTTCATTGTTTACAATTTTCATCCTAAAAAGTTGTTTATTTAAAAATAAGATTCTATTTAAAATCTTATACTGAAAGTATTTCAAACTAATAACTGGAGTAAAACGAAATATCATAACATTATACTTTTGTATTAATACAGATTGTAAATTATAATTCAAATATCGTTCCCACTTTGAACTTATTAGAGACAAACAATTTGTTTCTCCTAAAAGAACTTTATAAATGTATCCACATCCTTTTTTATCATGAATAAAAGTTTTAATATGAGAAGGAATTAAAGGTTCTTCCAATTTTGTTTGACATGTTTTATAATATTCATTATATCTACACTTTATTACTTGACAGACTGAATAATAAGACAAATAATTAATCTTCAAATTAAACTTCTCTTCACATTTTTTATGCGACAATAAAATTCCATTATTATCCATCAAATCATTAATAAATCTAATACCCTTTTCATACCACGATTTAAAAAAAATAGACTCATTGCCAATTTGAATCGAGCTATTCATCCATAGCGATTCAGATAACCAATCAGTCTCACATTTTTTTACTAATAATGCCATACTTTCAAAAACTTCTTTCCAAAAAGGATTGCCAATTTCATGAGATAATTTCAAAAAATAATTATCACCCAAACTAATCATGAATTTGTTTTGTAAAAATGACTGCATTAAATGGGCAACATTTGTACACATATTCAAAATAATTCTTCTAACCCATGTTAGCTTTAGTGATTTACTAAAGCAGTCTATATCAACCATTTTTAAGCCACCTTTTTCATATGAACTAACAACTTGTTTTCTACTTATTTTATCCGGTTTATTCTTCCATATAAACTTGAAAAAATGTATTTTTATGTTTTTCATTAATTCAACAGATGGGTTTGGAATTGACATAAACAAATGATTAAATTGTGGTAATAATAATGACTTAACAATTGTTATTCTCCCCAAAACAGTAATATTTCGTTTAATCCAAGAAATCATTTGTCGTTTCACTTTATCGAATATTCTATCATAATTATAATCTGGCATTTTATCAACATCAACATAAAAATCTGTTCCAAGATATCTAAAATAACCATTATAAACAAACTCTACATTTACTCCTTCTAATTTTATTTCATTATTTTCTTTTGAAGCCCCTATCCAAATTGCTTTTGTTTTTTGAATATTTATCTTAAGTCCAGAACAATTACCAAAAGAGTTCAAAATATGTATAACTTTCTGAAAACTAGTAATAGAACCATCCAAAAATAAAACTGTATCATCTGCATATTGAAGAATTTTAAATTCTTTAAAGTTAACTCTAATTCCTACCACTTCATTTGAAGAGCGAATTAACATACCTAAAATTTCAGCGCATAACAAAAACAAATAAGGTGACAGAGGGTCACCTTGGCGACAGCCTCTTTCTATACAAAATCTAGAAGTTAATTGCCTATTTACCATAACACTTGAGCATGCATTGCTATATAACACATTTATCCACCTCTTAAAAGAATTACCAAAATTAAATAAAGAAAGTACCTTAAACAAAAACTCATGGGAAACACTATCAAATGCCTTTTCGAAATCAATCAATAAAATCATACCATGTAATTTTTCCTTATCTGCATAAGCAATTATATCATAAATAATTCTAATATTTTCACCAATAAAACGTCCAGCAAGGAACCCTGTTTGATTTGAATGTATAATACAAGGTAGTACCTTTTTTAATCTATTAGCAATACAGCTTGATACAATTTTATAAATTACATTCAACAAAGAAATAGGTCTCCAATTCTTTATAAAATGTCTTACTTTATCCCCTTTTGGTAACAGAGTAATGACCCCTAAATTTTGTGAGAAAGATAATCTTCCACTATTATAAGCAAAATTCATGCTGCGAACCATAAAAATACCTAAATCTTGAAAGAAGAATTTAAAAAATTCTACAGTAAAACCATCTTGACCAGGGGATTTATTATTTTTCATATTTTTCAATGCAATTGCAACTTCACTATATAATATTTCTCCTTCTAAACCTAATGACTCTTCTTCCGTAAGATTCTTAACCTGATCTTTATCAAATTCAGAAAATAGCACATCTATATTAGAATTTTCATGGAACTTATACAAATTTTCATAATATGTCTTTATTTCATTTAAAATTGGTTCCTGCTCTTGCAAAACAACACCATTATCATCAATCAATGTGACAATAGTCTTTTCGACAATCCTCTGTTTCTCCAAATTCAAAAAATACTTTGAAGGTTTTTCACCATATTGCATTTGTTGCAGCCGTGACATATTTGCATTTTTTTCCAATGTCTGTTTCCGCAAATTTTCCAATTCTGCTCTCAACTGTTTAATTTTTTCCATATTTTCTTGTATCCCTAAATTCTGTCCAACAAGGATCTCTAAATTGACTATCTCATCTTTAAGCTTAATTTCATTACTTTCTCTATTCTTTTTTCTTTGTATTGCATACATAATAATGGCTGCTCTCAACTCCATTAACAAAGTATCAAAAAATAATTGATCGTCAACACAAAATTTTAAATTTTGCTTACTAACCTTATCAAATTGATTGCCCTCCAAGCTCTCGTTATTCAAATATTGCAAAGTAACCACTTTGATCTTTTCTTTTATAAGAGAAATAAATTCTAATTCCTTTAAAAATAAATTATTAAACTTCCAATAACTATATTTCTTTTTAAATTTATCAAACATAATCTCCAAGGTTATCAATGAGTGGTCTGAACGGTAACCTAAATCAATTTCACTCTTCTTCACCAGAGAAAACAATTCTGATGAAATTAGAAAAAAATCAATTCTACTTTGCTTAAGTGGATTAGGCTGTCTCCATGTATAGGCTTTCTTATCTAAATACATTTGCCGCCAAGGGTCCAATAAATTAAAACCATTTTTTATCTCAAGAACTTTTGACCTAGCATCTATATTATTT
>JBAMJV010005655.1:0-33093 GCA_037951105.1 Echinarachnius parma | reverse complement strand
CATTTAATATGCCATTGAGGACTCCTTATACGTATGCATGTCCAATCAATGCTAAAAAATAATTGAATAACCTGACACAACCTACTACGTAACACTGAGGTTAAGTTTTTACCTTCAGGACCCGTGTTATGGGCCATTTATTAACTAGAAAAATAAAAACAATACCAGCGCATGAAGATTACAAAATCTGTAATGGATATGGCCCACTACAAGGACGTGCATGATTATGTCAATAATTAACATGAATAAGTTAATACATAATCCTAATAAGAGATCGTTATCTATTTATGACAAATAAAATGGGGATTTATGTTAGAAACACAAGTGATACAATTTGATACCATTGTTAATACTGGTTTCAAATTGTTCAATGTTTATTTCTTATGTCCACCTTGGGCATGGCGGAAGGGTATATTGAAGAAAATGACATTTTAGCATCCTATACACATATTTCAAAACATATATTACAACATAATACACAAATAAAATAAAGCAAACATGTCACGTAAATAACCAACAGGAAAACAGATTAATAACATGGTCTTTGCAATAATTGTTGATCAAATTTGTTTTGATTGGCTTTTTATAATCAACACGATTCAACACGTTACATGTTGCTATTTACCAACTGAAGGACACAAATTAAAAATGGAATACAAATTGTCATCTGCAGCTATAGGCCTTGCCGTAAAAAAACCATTCGACCATATTCTTACATTTCAAGTAAAAAAGAGGGTTTGGGAGCTGCAACCCCTTCCCCTCATTTTTGTCAATGGTTATCATTCTTTTATGAAACAAGTTATATGTATTCGTCTGTAATTCATAGTCGCCTGTCCTTAACAAACAGTGTGAAGTACACTTTACAAACAAATAAATACATGATTTATAAACAATTTCAACGGACATTAAGTTCCCCTGTAAAGTGTCAGATATTGCCCAAAATTACATTTAAGACTTCAATCCTGTACCAAAATCATTGTAAGATATGTCCGAATGATGTGTGAAAGTTTCATTGAAAAGGAAACACTGCTTTCCTGGTTAAAAAAAGCGAAAATATGCCGTCAGCTTTTACAAACGAACGTTGATGAGGTTTATGACCGTTCATTAAACGCTTTTGAGCTGAAATGATAGATATCGTTCAATATAATACTAAAGGGGGCATTTGAAAAAAATCGAACCCTATTTTATTCTTCTCTTAACCATAAGCTAAACAACACGGTAGAAGACAAAACGAGGAAGTCCATGTAATTTTCGTGGAGTTAGGGACACTTTAAGGCATCCCTTTAAGTAACCCGAGATCAGTTTAGTTTTGAAACATTAATGAAACACACTTTGTACTCTTGAAGTCTTTCTGAGGTAGGCATATCAACATGATCAATTTGAAAAATAAAATTGTCAGTTAGTCGAATAAGGACGCAGTTTCAGCTTTTCCTACCTACGCCTCCAAATATCTTATTTGGGGCTCGTATACCAAAGAATAGTGGTGATTTTTAATAATAATAATTAAGAAAAAACAGTTCTTTATCACACCAATACAGAGGTCTCCAGAGGATATAATACAGAAATAGATACGAGACAGAGAGAACGACCGATTGCTGACACAAGAAACATTGTAAAACAAATGTTACTAAGTATTTTAAAAATAAGTGTTGTTTTTAGATTGGTCCTAACTTTCAATGTAATGGTGTCAACTCGTTTTGTATTCTCAGAAGATTATTCCACAATTTTGCTGCTGCTAATACAAAATGACCGTGTCCGATACAAAATAGTATTAATTGTAGGACAAAACTAAGTGAGTCTGGGAGCGCAGATTCCTATAGCCAGGGACAGTGTCTCAAACAAACTTTGAAGATGCTCAGGACCAGGACCTTGCAAACACAAGCATATGCTAAAGAAAGTATTTTGTAGTGTATACGAAATTTATGTGATCTTGTCATGTTTCGTTCAGGAAATCTCCATCCCTCAAAGCCAGTGGCAAATCCCGCATGAAAGGAAGGTGGATCCGGGGGGGGGGGGGGGGGGGGGGGGGGCACTCATGTATAATGTAAAGACGGCATTGTGCCGCTTACAAGACCCCCGTTTTCACACCCGATGCCGCTCCATAGACCCCCGGAATGGACTTGGTTAAGGTAAGTTGAGTAGCGCCATTCCATTATTCTTCTTCTAGTCAAGCTCCTTGACCACCATTTGAAGGTTTTCGTAGGTCTTTTGTAGCTCCAAGTTCATGTATTTTGCCGTATTTTGTAGTTTTAGTCTGCTCCCTTAGACCCCCTTAGTTTTTTGTAGCTCCAAAGGACCCTATATTTTTGTTCTTGTAGTCAGCTCTTAAGACCCCCATTCCAGAGTTCCGTGAGGCAATACAAACAAATGAAGCGGAGGCCGAGGACCAATGGTTAAGTTGTTAATTGGACCCGAGACCGACAAAAAGTGGACCTTTCTGAATTGTTTTATGGGTCCCCAACGCACCCCTGCTGGCTACGGGCCTGTCCTTATCACAAACTAATAACCAGCGTACCTTCATTCTCAAATGCAGACGTTATGATATCACTATCTCTTCTTATCGCCATGGTTCTAAAACAAACTCGTCGTTTGGTTAGGGTTTTGGTAGTGCGTTGAAACTGGACTACTGCTCTTTTTTGCAACCGCTCGGTCACATATTTCTGGCTTGATAATATTTCCGCAAATGATGTCATCCCACTATTTCTGTTATAGCATAACACATCTTGTCCTTTGGTTTGGACTTTGGTTTAGTGGGTTGGAGCAGGACCGATTTCTTTCTTAGCAACTTGCTCAGTCAAATATTTTCGTGCTTGCCTGACATTGCTTAGAAACCATTATTACCCATGGAAATGAATATGTGTGATGTCTTCTTTCCCCCCTCAGTCAACGTCGCGGGCGTCCTTTCTTGCAAAGTACCGGAGGACGTGTCACGAAAGGAGGTTGATTGGGTCATTGGAGTGAACCTGATCGGAACCATCCGCATGACTCAAGCTGTTCTCCCCACACATGAAGCAGAGGAATGGGAGGAAGAATAGTCTCGGTGTCCCAGTAACTTGGGGAAAATCGGTACTAAATAGGTCTAAATAAAGCCCAACGCACATAGATGTCTCGACCTTATCCGACTGTTTTGCTAGTCAGTCGGAGTCGAATCAACACGTTGAATATGCCCCGACTGAATGCCTACTGGCAACACAGAGTCGTGAGGCAGCGCGAACTGACCTGCAATCCATTGAAAATGGACAGTTGAGTTTTGGTAAAGAGAGTACAGTTTTGGTCAAACTGGATTTTAGTAACCAATACCAACACCTTTACAAACTAATAGTTATAACTCCACCATGCTCGAAAGGAATACAAAATCACAAACGGCTAAATAAAAAGCCTGTTATCATTAAAAAAAAAAGAGCCGTTCGAATTCAAGAGGGCGTTCTCTAAAAACTCATTGGTTTCAACCATTTAAAGGGACTTAGTAACATTGTCCAAATCCTCAAAATCCAATTGGAATTCTAGCAGTTCCCTCATACCATAGACTTACTACACATTAAGTATATGCTCATACATTGTTGTATTCGTATTAACAATACAAGCATGTGACAGGTTTCTGTTTTTCAAATTTCCCTTTCGTTAAAAAGATATTTACGATTGAAGTGTTTAGATGTTAAATTATCCACTGGACCGTCAAAACCGTGTACAAAGTGAGTGCAATGAGTTGGTGAATATCACTTTGCATTTTTGCTCATTACTCGGCCATATTACGTCCATTTAACTTGAAATGTTCACACAACACCCAGTGGAAATACCAAATAACAACAATATACAATGGGCCATATGCATAAAAAGCATTAAAGCACAAGCAGGAGCTTGTCAAGCAAAAGATCAAGTTCAAGCAATTGCTTGAATTAATATGCACAAGCTTTTGCTTGTGCTGAAACCTTTTGCTTGCACTGCCTAAGCAATTGCTTACGTGTTGGACAAAGGATCGTTACGGTTGTGCGAACATCGCACTGCAGGACAACAACGCTTCGTGCCCGACCTGGCAGCAGTATTTTTGCTTACGCAAATAGGGGGGAAACAGCACAGAGCATTAGGGGGGTTTCTGTATCGATGGACGAAAATTGCCGTAAAAAGTCTAAAATAACAGAAATTTGATTAAATATGAAATCACAACATAACCTCTGGAATAAGGAGCTCGTAATCATCCTGAAACGGTATGAAAATTTGATCCTTAAACGCGAATGCCCTGAGTAAGCAAGAGCTCAAGCTGGTCTGGAGGTGCTTGAAAAAACGCAAGCAATTGCTTATCAAGACAAGTAAAAGGTTCGTTTTCTGCATACGGTTTTAAGCAATTGCTTGTTTGGTAAGCAATTGCTTACGAGCTTGTGCTTGTAAGCAAATGCTTTTGCTTGCAAGCAATTGCTTTTTTGCATGCATACCGATTCAAGCAAAAGGCTAGCACAAACAATTGCTTCTTTTTATGCATACGGCCCATTGTATCAACCACTCATCACTTTTTGCACATGTCAACAAAGTTACTAGATCCCTTTAAAATCAAATAGCGTGCATGTGATGTTTTGTTGAAATAGTGATTAGATAGAGAGATAGTCAACAACTATTTAAAAACCTCTTTTCTATATTTCTGAAACGAGGAAACATTTTTAATTTTTTTTTAACGGCTGGTTCAAAATTATTGAATATTTGTGGGGCCCAACAATTTTTACAAATGGTTATGTTTATGGAAATTTTAGCCGTTTCTGAACCGATTTTGATCAAATAAAGTCACTAAAATTGTATGCTCTTTAAAATTTGACACTCAATTTTTTATTATCTCACAAAAAAATTATTTTGTGTAGCGCCCTCTATACCAAAACTCAACTATCCCTTTAACTTTAAGCGAGATCATGTGACGAAAATGTGCAAATCCGATTATGCATATTATCTGACGTACAGTTATTTGCAACTAACAATCGATTGCAAGTCTTTCTGCATCGGGCCCTTATCTAAATAAAAACCAGTCGGATCGGATCGAATTTTTGCTATTTTGATGATTAACTGTGTCACAGACCAGGATGCCACACAGGAAACCTGTGAAAGTTTGTTGAAAATGAAATAAAATTGAACCTTGAACCTTGATGTTATACTTTTAGTACACATAAATTATATCCCTATTCTACATTCAATTTAGATTTTTGATAGATGAATACATATTATGAATTTGCGACTAATTGATGGTAGTTATGATAAACTGAAACATCGAAAATAATATCGCTAGTGATATTCGTTTGTCTCGCAATGTATGGTCAACATGGAATCTAAAGATCACGACGTTTCGTATGCCGCTGCAATTCTTTGTCAAGTGATATAAAATAATGTAAACAATCGTGTTTTATGCTCTCGTGCGGCTCCATGAGCGAGTGCGTGCCTAATTGGTCCATAACGGGCAAATTCTATTGGCCGGTGTACACGGGTGCTAAACCAATCAGCGAGGCGCTGGCTCGGCTAGGCGTGAACAATAGCGAGCTACTGAACTATTTGCATTTTTATTTAAACCAATGACAGTAATACATTCTCGACAGTCATAACAAAACAAAACAGTTAATCTATTTCAAACGGTTCTTGAAATTGCTCATGTCAGTTTTTACATGTTTCCAGCTTTCGTAAGACATACGATACAATATGTCATAATTTAGATTATAATATGATTGTGTCAGTAATTTGTATCACCACAGCTTAAAGTAATTGCACTCAAAGCTTGCAGACATATCTCATTTCTTTCTTATTTTGAACCACCCTTATAAGTATTTGATTAATTTAGACTTTTACCAAACGTAATTGTGTGTTTCGTCATAGGTTTTCCATATTTCGATGTCTACGTCGCCTCTAAGTTCGGCCTGGAGGGATTCTTCGAGTCTCTGGCACCTAGCTTGAGAGCCTTTAATATCAGGTATGAGATCAATAGTAGACTACAGGGGTGCAGCGATGAAGTTGATAAATACATTCCTAAATACAAGAGTTGAACATTGGATACTCTTGACAGTATCTAGTCAAACATGTATACACTGACCACCCAAAGGAAACGCTGTACATGCAGGCGCGCCGGAAGCAGTTTTGGATTTGGGGGGGGGGGGGGGGGGGGCAAAGCCCTAAGGGGGCTCACGATTTTTGTGTGTAGGGGCTCATGCCCAACCACACTCTGAGTTGCCAACTTTGAACCAGAAGTGAGAGTGAGACATTGCGAGGGAGCAAAGCGACTGAGCGGGGGGAGGGTGTGGGAGGGGAGTGTCCCCCCTCCCACGGTAGGGAGCTTTTGCATTTTTGGACTTGAAATTGTGCAATCTGGTGCATGCCTAGATAGGAAATTCGGGCTTAAGATTAACTGTACCTGGGAAAGCGTGTTATGATTTGATCGACCAGAAAGTTTTAATATATTTTCCACGAAGAAAACAACTAATTGACACACTAATAAATATGCACCCCAAAACACACACACATATATACACACACATATATTATTCTAAACGTGCAATTCAAAATCCGTCTTCAATTCAACTAATTATTTAATTCAATTCATGACCAACCCAGACGATCGAGAAGGGGAGTAGCGCGCGGGGATGGGCAAATGTGGTGGTGGTGGTGGACACAAGGCGCGCAAGTCATCTATAACAATGATTGATGTTTTATCTATTTATTTATACGTTCTGCGATTTCACTTTATTTGAGTATTATAAGTATATCAACCGTTTCTAAAATCATTTTGACAAAATATGTTTTTGTTTTAAATACTACATTTTAGGTTTTCCTGTGTTGGTCACCCTTTAGTTTAGCTGCGCCACTGATAATCGAACATAATAAAATAACGACATAATGCTGTTTTAATAAGGGTCAAACACTTTATCAATTTTGCGTTTGCAGAGTATGTCTGGTTGAACCTGGGATAATAGGCACTCCGATATGGAGTACCTACCTAGCGAAGGCGGAGGAATACTCTCAGAGCACTCATCTGACTGACATCGACCGGCGGCAGCTCCGTGCCCAGTTTGAGAAAATCGCGCCGTCCACTCCCATTCCACCCGACGACGTCGCCGAGGCGTTGGTAACGCGTTGTCTGGACGTTGAAAACCCCGTCTTCCGACACCTCGTTGCTCAGGACGACATCAAAGAAGAGATCACCAGGTGTGTGCCAGACTTGACTGGGGAGACGGCTCTAGCTATTTTGGCAGATCGCCTAAAGTAGAAAAATCGGTCACCCTGTCTCCTATACTAGATTTTGCAACCCCCCCCCCCCCCCCCAGGTTACCGTAGCCGATTTGCGTGGCTCGACATTTAGCGGTGGCCCTAGCTGGTGCCAAACGCCGTGCACTACACAATTTGCTAGTCAACTACCTGAAATCATTAAAGTGGCCCGACTGGCTGCTATAAATTCAAATAAAATGATCATTATAAAGATTTTAAAATGTAATTTATGCGACATTTTGGCCACCAGAATATACATTTTGGCATGCGTCACATATCAAACGGTCACCGGCCGATTTTGTCGATCGCCATGGTGGAGTTATAACTATTAGTTTGTAGTGTTATTGTGCATGTTTTAGTTACTAAAGCTCAGCCTTACCAAATTCCAAGATGGCGTCCAAAATGGCCAACATTTCTAAGTTTCTTCCACATGTTCCCTTATAGACAAGTTGGGAAGTTAATTAAAGTGTCTAAATATATATGTTTTCAGATATGAGCAATCCTTTAGAACGATCGTATAAAGGTTTCAAGTCCTAGGAAAAGTCTAATCCGAGATGGCGGCCGTTGTAAAGTGAAAATTCCATAACTTTGCCTCTAGACAGGGTATAAAGTTCAAATAAGTGTCTAAACATATGTGTCCGGGTACAAGGAAATAATTGTTACGTATACCAACTATTTCAAGTCAAGGAAGTATCCTAAATATCGTTCAACTCTGCCCACAATCTCTAAACGCAGAGCAAATTTGAATATTGGAAACTTTTCGGTCTGGTTTAACGTTAAACCTGGACTTAAAGGGATAGTTGAGTTTTGGTCAAATTTAATTCTAGTAACCAAAACCTGCCTCATCACAGTACAAACGAATAATTTTAACTCCACCATGCTCGAAAGGTATACACAATTACAAACATAGAGCTGTATATGAATATACAGCTCTGTGATTACAAACGAATATGTAAAAAGCCAGTTATGGCAGTTATCATTAAAAAAGAGTCGTTACAACTCCAAAGTGCGCTCTTTACAAAATCATTGGTTTTAGCCATTTTTCATACAAAATTTTGCATGTGATGTTTTGTTAAAATAATGATTAAATAGAGGTATCATCAACAACTATTTAAAAACCTCTTATGACAATTTTTTGGAAGAAGTATATAGGCATTTTATGTATTTTTTTGTTAAAAGTAAAGATATTGTCTAGCCAAACGATATATGAATAGAATATTTTGAAATCAAATTTTACAACTAAGAGAGCATTTGAAAGGGAATGATTCTCATTTTACATGTTTTATTCAATAATCTTTCAAATGGAATTAAAACCAACCAATTTAGTGTCAAGGGGCATTTCGGAAGTACCAATACTCAAGTGTACCTTTAAAGGGGCTTTACAGTAACATTTTCAAAATCCTCTAAATCCAATTGGAGTTTTAGCATTTCCCTCATACCTTTATATTCGTATTAACAGTAAAAGCGTGAGACAGGTTTTGATTTTTCAAATTTCCCTTTCGTTAAAAAGATATTTACGATTAAAGTGTTCAGATGTTAAATTATCCACTGAACCGCGAAAACCGTGAGAGCCGAAATGAGTTAGTAAATATCACTTTGCATTTTTGCTCATTACTCGGCCATATAACGTCCATTTTACTTAACACTTTCACACAACACCCAGTGGAAATACTCATCACTTTTTGCACATGTCAACAAAGTTACTGGATCCCTTTAAAGGGGACCACCAGGCAAAGAACAACAAATAACTAACAATATATTTTGGTATCGTTGTGTGAAATTAAATAGATGCTCAACACTTTGCAAAGAGTTGCATACCCATACACGCATGCTTTAGTATGGTGATCATGATGCGTTTTCCAATTATATAAACATTTTTTGGAAACATAATCTTTCTGAACTTTTCGGTGAAGAGACTATTACAGATGTTAAAGGTAATGTTGAGTATTGGTATTTCCCGAAGTGCCCCCCGATATTTTTTTGTGAGATAATGAAAAACTGACTGTCAAATTCGAAAGAACATACAATTTTAATGACAGAAAAAACTTAATTGGATCAAAATCGGTGCAGAAACGGCTGAAATATCCATAAATATATTTTTATTCAAAATGATCTTCACCGGCAATCACCGGACGATATTTAGACTTTTTAGAAAAGTTTCAAAAAATGCTCGAAGACAACTTTGAACAAAATCAGAATAGGTTTTTAAAAAGTCGTTGATGATATCTCTATTGAATCATTATTTTAACAAACATTAAATGCACAATTTTGTATGAAAAAGGCACAAAAAAACACCAATCATTTCTTTTAAATAGCGCCCTCTTGAGTTGTAACGGCTCTTTTTGAATGATAACAGGGGTTTTACTTAGTCGTTTGTAATTGTGTATACTTTTCGAGCATGGTGAAGTTATAACTATTACTTTGTACCGTAATGGTGCAGGTTTTGGTAATACTCAACTATCCCTTGAACTTTCATTTATAAGAATATTATTTTTGGGGTGGTGGTACCCTTTAAGTTGAGCCACTGATGAGAATTCGGGCTATCATGTTTATAGATAGAGCAGAAAACAATCCATAGCTTATTATATCAAGAATACTATTATGTAATTATCATTTTGAACAACAATTATGTATACATTTGGGGAAAATGTATTTTAATTGATATGTCAACCGTATTATCAATACATTACGGATGATGATGATGATGATGATGATGATGATGATGATGATGATGATGATGATGATGATGATGATGATGATGATGACGATGGTGACAGTGATACTGATTACGATTGCGATATGAGTAACATTCAAGATGTCATACTTCATCTTCATCATCTGATCAGGATTTCACATTCTCTATTGTAGCGTTCTGTATTTTATATTGAGGGAACATTTGTTGGAACAATAATGCAAATACAAATATGCCCTTTTAAATTAACGAATTTAACTACTTATACGCAATAAAGAAAGTGATTTAAACACTTGACAAAGAGAACATTCACATGTTGCATTAATTGATTGAAATCGATATCCATTTATTCAATAATTTATTTCGTTTATGCTAAATAAAACATCATAATTGAGTACCCTACGGGCGATACTTGAAGGAATCGAGACACTCTGGACAAAAGCGCCGTTTTTTCAGGGAAGCTTTATCTTGATATATAAAAAAATTGAAAATGTGGTTACTCCAAAATATCTGATGACCGGATCAAGTTCAAAATGGCGGCCATCTTGGATTTTGACTAATGATCAGGTATCGGCCACATTTAAATGTTTACAAAAGGTGTTTAAAGTGTGTTTTTTCTACGGTTTCTGGTTGTATGTTACATTATGAGAAAGTAACAAAAAAGAAAATACAATTTATCTTTAGTTTTCCAGGAGTGCATCTTTAAAAAAAAAATCTATTTATTTATTCTTTATTTATTTATATTTATTTTGTTGTTGTTATTTTGTGTATTTATTTATTTATTTATAATTTATTATTATTATCATTTTTTATTTATTTTATTTTTTTTTTGGGGGGGGGGGGGGGGGAGTTACTATCTCATGATATTACATGCACTAGAAACCATAGACTAACATTTGACCACCTTTTGTATATATGTGGGTGGGGTCGATACCTGATTATTAGTAAAGGGAATGTAAGGGGGATTATGAGACATGATCTCAAGTAGTCGTTTTATAGCCAAAGCTTGAATAATGCAAGGTCTCATTGTTTCCCCCTTTTTCAGATTGAGGGGGGGGGGGGGGGGGGGGGGGCAGGGTTCGTTCTGTATTTGTTATCCTATGAAAATTATGATATCCATGTACATTACATGTATAGACATGTTGGAATCAATTTCAATATAACACATATGACAGTTATTCGGAGCGAATATGATTTATAATTAATTTTCTTGAATATTGCACTGATAGTCTTTATGCAATCCGGTGGAACATGTTCATGGTTCGAATGTGAGCACATGTAGTTGTCCATCGGTGTACGCAGGTACGAATATCTCGGCCAACCCGTCCCCAGTCACATCGCCCACTGACATCGACCCAACAGTGCCGCGCTCTGCGGTGAACACCGACGTCTGCGTGTACTGCCAATCGGCTGCGTCGTTGTCATCTACGGCTTCGAATATCCAGACGTTACTGTCATCGTCACCCGCCATGATGATCAAAGGTTTCTTGCTGCAGTCGAGAGACAAACAATACGAAGAAACAAATCTTTTTTATTCAGATATAAAATGTTAGTCATAAAATTATGTTATATTTTATGACGATGTTCGTCGTCATGTACTGCTAAACATCGACGTCGTCCTCCTCTTCAACTTCGGAGATCAATACATATCTATCTTTGTCACTAGCCATAACAATCAATGTAATTTAGTCATTCCTGCGGTAGATACAAACATTTTGGATGTGACATTGATTACAAATTATTTAGAACAAATATTAAAATCAAAGAATTACATTTACGTCTTCGTGTACCATACATTATCGCCATTGGCTTACTATATATTTACGTCTTTGTGTACTATACATTATCGCCATTGGCTTATTTGAGCGAGGCGGAGGTGAGGGAGTTTACTGAACTAATATGATCTTGAGTGGAGCTCAAAAACAAAGCGAAAAAAAAAACACAATCGGAACATTATTCATCGAAAAAAAAAAGCGACTGGAGAACTTACCTGGTCGAACTCTCGTCCGGGTTGATGGTGAAGGCTACCCCAGGGGACCCCATGCCCTCCACGGTGATGGGGCTGTTAGGGCGGAACCCCTCTGCCAGCACGTGGCGTACCCAGATACCGTTCACCCAGTCATCAGGCATCTCATAGGCAAGCAGCTTGCCGTTCGTCTCACTGTTAGTGGATTTCGCATAATGATGATAGTTATAATAATAACAGTAATAATAATACTAATGATAATCATAAGCATAATAATAACAATAATGATGATAACAATATTACTAATACGTGTGGTTTGCGGTTGCACCATGTGAGAGGGGAGGATTGGTGAGTCCTGAAAAGGACTATGGTAGTCCTAGAAAGGACTGTTGGTAGTCCTAGAAAGGACTGTTGGTGTAGTCCTGAAAAGGACTGTTGGTATTCTTTCTAGGAGAGTCCTAAAAAGAACTGTTGGTAGTCCTAGAAAGGACTGTTGGTAGTCCTAGAAAGGACTGTTGGGATAGTCCTGAAAAAGGACTGTTGGTATTCTTTCTAGGAGAGTCCTAAAAAGGACTGTTGGTAGTCCTAAGAAAGGACTGTGGAGTGACGACGGATAGTCAACCTATTCGAAACGTCGAGCCCCTCTTACCATCCACCCTCTCCTCGCAATACCAACAGTCCTACCATAGGCCTTTTCAGGACTCACCAATCCTCCCCTCTCACATGGTGCAACCGCAAACCACACGTATTATATACACCACCATGGAAACCGATACTTACAAGCAACATTTAACAATATTACTACTAATAATATTATACTCCACCATCAGGTTCTTATCGTGAAAGCAAGAATTTACCAGGGTTTCACTGGTCTTTAAAGGGACTTAGTAACATTGTCCAAATCCCCAAAAGTCAAAACTTACTTGGAAAACTATTGGTTCTTTCATACCTTATCATATACATATTAAAGGGATCTAGTAACTTTGTTGACATGTGCAGAAAGTGATGAAGGGTTGATGCAATGTATATTGTTGTTATTTCATATGTCCACAGGGTATTGTGTGAAAATTTCAAGTCAAATGGACATTGCATGGCCAAGTAATGAGCGAAAATGCAAAGTGATATTCACTAACTCACTGCACTCACTTTGTACACGGTTTCAAAACTCCACCTGAGTTTTTCTTATCTGAATACTTCAATCGTACATATCTTTGTAACGAAAGGGAAATTTGAAAAACCGAAACCGGTCCCATGATTTTATTGTTAATACGAATACAACAAGGTATGAGGGAACCGCTAGAATTTTATTTTGAGGATTTGGACATTGTTACTAGTCCTTTTAACAATACAAGCACGGGACAGGTTTCGGTTTTTCAAATTTCCATTTCGTTCAAAAGATATTTAACGCCAACATGCACCGCTGGGGACTCGGACCTTCTCCGGCTTGCACGTGTGGAGCACCCGAGCAGACTGCCTCCCACATCATTGAAGAGTGCCCAATCCTTCGCCCACCTGGCCACCCAAACCCAGATTTAAACAACTTGGACCCCGACACTGTTAACTGGCTACAAAACTTGCGTGATGTTGCGTAAAAGCTGCGCTGCCTCATACGCAAGAAGAAGAAGAAGATATGAAATTGTCTGCGGGATAATTTCATGCCGTGTACAAAGTAAGTACAATGAGTATAGTGAACATCACTTTGCATTTTTGATTGCTCCAATACACATTTTAAAATGAGTACTACTCATGTTTGAACATTCCATGGCAAATGAGTGTCATATGACCAAAGTTTTAGTCACTAACTCATTGCACTGACTTTGTACACAGACAAACTTATTCAGAATCCGAACACTTGAAGCATACATATCTTTTTAATGGAAGAGAAATATGGAAAACCGAAACCTGTTCATGCTTATATTGGTAATATGAAAACAACGAGGTATGTGAGAACTGATAGATTTCTAAGTAAATGATGTGGATGTTGAAAATGTTAATACTAGATCCCTTCATTGCATACCTGTTTGCAGTGACCAGCAGGTCTAGCCTTCCATCTCCATTGAGGTCGACGATCTAGTAGAAAAGAAGAAAGAAGGTATAATCGGAATATATTACGCATGTCATTATTACCATGTACAGAAGAGCGTAGCGTGGGCGGATTGAATGGGACCCTCCTTATGTATTTCTTTATTATGATTTTTTTTTTATCCCGGAGAAATCCCATTTTCTTTCCTCTTTTTCATATATATTATTTATTTTTGGTCAGTTTGTCTATATGTTTGATTTTATTTATTTAATAACATATTTCAACCTACCATATTTTTTATTTTTGTTTTATATTTGGGGTCAATTGGGATGAGATGCCTTCGTGCCCCCCCCCCCCCCCGCGCCCACCGTAGCTACTCCGTTGATCGTGGACATGGAGGCTATACCATAGATGCAGTCTACATAGTAATTAACCCTATCGATTTAGGACTTGTCAATGTAAATACCATCAGGTTTTTATAACAAATATCATGGGTAAATAATTGAACAACTGAACTGAAAAGAATTGAACGTGTAGGGTTTCTGAAAAAATACCACCACTAACAGAACACCGGTCTGGCAAATCGAAAGTTTCGGGTTCGAATATCGACGATTTTCTTTGCTCATTTTCATTTGTTTGAAATCATAAGTATTATGTATATATGAAATCATAAGTATTATGTATATAATTATATGCATAGAAAAAATAAGCTCACCTGACTTACAAGGAATCTCTTTCTCCGTACCTGATTTTCTTGATATCTTTATAATAATTATTTATGGAAATAAATTAGATAATCCTCACACCTGACATTCGAAGAATCTCTCTTCCGCCACCTGATCGATAATACGATGCTGGATCTTGCTCCAGTCTGCTTCATAACCTGATAGGAGAAAGGAAAGGGAACTTATGATAGCAGAAATCATGATCATCATCATAATCACCATCATCATTACTATCATCATCATCATACAATCACCATCATCATAATACAATCACCATCATCATAATACAATCACCATCATCATAATACAATCATCAGCATCATCATCATCATCATCATCATCATCATCATCATCATCACCATCACCAATACCACCCTTATCATTATCGTATCATCGTCATCATCATCATCACCACCACCACCATTATCATTATCGTATCATCATTATTATCATCATAATCATCATGACCATCATTATCATCATCATCACCACCTGAACGTTGCAAAGGTATTATGCATCGTAATGATTATTATCGACATCATTATCATCATCTCATTCATATTTGTAATTGACGTTATTATCATGATCATTATATCATTCGACAACCTCATAATCATCAGCCATAATTGATGTCGTCGTCATCATCATCCTCACAATGTAACATAGACTTGCCTTCCGTCCACGACACGACGATTTGCTCGGAGAAGTACTGCGTGCTGAAGATAGAGAATCGCGTCTTGGCTAGCACCCCGCCGCCGACCGGGAGCTCTTCGTACCGGAAGAACGCATCCGGTCCCGGGAACATGATGGTCTCTTTCCAGGGTTGAGCAAGGGGGTTGCCCATCCTTGGGTGTTTGAACCAAACCATCTCGGCTTGCACCTCACCCACTTGTAAAACAAAAAAGTATGATCGAAATATCAATGAAATGTTGTGATTTCACGTCGTCAGCATGCCGCTGAAATTGGGCCAAAATTCACCGCTCAATCGTCCTTCACTTCCGGGCTGGGTATTGGTCTACAATCCCACAGGCCATGCAAACGTGCGCTTGTATAGCCTTTGCACGCAACGAATAATGCGGATGAATTGCATCTTGGTAAAATACTTATTTTTATTCCGATCATTTTATTGCTCAAATAGTTCAATTCAAAGCAGTTTTTGTCCAATATTTACATTAACAGATACGTTATATGATACATTCATTCACATGGTAGGTGATGAAAGCATGTTTTTCATATTTTGTGTGTAGGGCGTTTCCCAATACTGTTATTTTGCTTTAAAGGGGTAGTACAGTTTTGGTAAGGCTGAACTTTAGTAACCAAACCTGGACAGTAACATTATAAACTAATAGTTATTACTCCACCATGCTCGAAAGGTAAACAAAATTACAAACGACTAAGTAAAAAGCCTGTTATCATTCAAAAAGAGCCATTAAAACACAAGAGGGCGCTTTCTAAAAAGGCATTGGTTTCAACCATTTTTCATACAAAATAATGCATGTGATGTTCTATTGAAATAATGAAGTAGATAGATCATCAACAACTATTTAAAAAACGCTTTTGAACATTTTTGAAAAAGTGTAAGCATTTTTTTAATTTTTTGAAAAAATCATCTAATTATTTGGGCCCCAAATAATTATAAGATCAAATATATATACTATATTGATATTTCAGCCGTTTCTGGACCGATTTTGACCAAATAAAGTTTATTCTGCCATTAAAATTGCATGTTCTCTCAAATTCGACACTCAGTTTTTCATTATCTCACACAAAAAAATGTGATGTGCAGCGCCCTCTCTACCAAAACTAAACTACCCCTTTAAACCATACCATTTTGATTGGAGTAAAGTGACATGTGATATCAATTTAAACATGTACATGTATAGCTGGAAACGCATCGGGCCCCGTGAACATGATGATCTCCTTCCAGGGATGGGAGAGGGGGCATGTATAGCTATAAACGCATCGGGCCCCGTCAACATGATGATCTCCTTCCAGGGATGGGAGAGGGGGCATGTATAGCTAGAAACGCATCGGGCCCCGTCAACATGATGATCTCCTTCCAGGGGGTTACAATTTTTCTCTGACATCTTTTCCACTAACATGTTTAAATGTGACATTTTTTTCCTCTGACATTTTGTTCACTGTCATTTTGACCCGACACCGATACTTGAATGTTTGAATCAAACTTTTTCAGGTCTCATCCACTTGGAGAAACAGAAAATATCATTATGAGTGACATGATGCAATTTCAAGTCTAACATCTACAGTAGGAAAACGCATCGAGCCCGGGAACATGATGGTCTCCTTCCAGTGCGGGGAGAGTGGGTTACCGATCGGGGGGGGGGGGGGGGGGGGCAAGCCATCTCGGTTTCTACCTCTCCCACCTTTAACAACAACAAATATGATCGAAGTATAGTGACATTTGAGTTTCACGTTATATTTATAACTTTGTATTATGTACATTCAGAAGCTTGTTTCATAAATGAAAGGAGTTTTATTCTTGTTGTCGCTCTGTCATATTATTAAAGGTAAAGGCCAGTTTTGGAAACGCCCCCTCTCAAAAAAATGAAATGGAAGCTCTTATTACCAATAATGTGAACGAATATAATTGTACTAATATAGGATTATCCAAATTAGGCCAAGAAACCGCCTACTAATTGATATATTTGCAAAATTATAACTTGATCTGCTGCAGATAGAGATCGCCAACTCGGAATCGCCCATACGCTACGTACAATGACCACGTGCGAGTACACGAGGTGTTCGTTTTTACGGGCTTGTCCCCAGCTTGTCGATATCTCCCCCAGCGCTAGCGGCGTGGACAGGTCCGAACTGGCGGTGGATTTATAAATTTCACAGGCGGATATTGAATTTCTTCCGATATTTCTGTATTTAACGATGCTAAGGTTCCGATTTTAACACACAAGCCCTATTTCAATACTTATTCAACAATAATAATCAATATAGATGTATTCGGCTTCTTTCCCAAAACTGGAATTCATCTTTAAATGGTTTATCGTGATATAGTGTATGTTTCCTGATCAAGAAATGCAACAAAAATCTAAGATATAACCCATAATGCAAAAAATAAAAATAAGGTTTACATTTAATAGATTAGCATTTATAAGAGTTTGTTGTTGTTAGTATAATGCAAAATGTACAAAATGTTGGGGGAGGGGTAGGGGGTATATAGGTCTGAAATCAACATCCTGTTCCGCAGGCCGGATAACTAGTTACTATGTTAAAGGGTGACTAAATTACAAATGCATGTTGACTTTTGTTGATCTGTAATAATGAATACATCACATATCTTTTGACTTTTTGATGTTCATTTTTGTAATATTTTTTATATTATTTTTTATATTACTTTTATTCTACCTGCTAAGCTCCACCCTTAAAAAAAAACCTCCAGAAGCAAATGACTTTTGTGACATCATCATGCCAGTCAACCATCAGTCAGCTGGATAAACATGAACAAAAGACAGTGGTATGTCCTCACCCACTGAGTACCTTATTGCATTAGCATTGCATGTTTTCATTGAAACCCTTCTTTTCATGGTGAGTGGGCATTGTATAAGAACATGCAATGCTATTGTGAACAGGCGGTCAGTTGATGGGAAGGGACATACCAATGTCTTTTGTTCATCTAGCTGACTGATGAATTGACTGGCGTATGATGTCAGAAAAGTCATTTGCTTCTGGATGGGTTTTTTAGGGGTGGAGCTTAGCAGGTAGAATAAAAGTAATATAAAAAATAATATTAAAAATGTGACAAAAATGTACATCAAAAAGTGAAAAGATATGTGATGTATTCATTATTACAGATCAACAAAAGTCAACATGCATTTGTAATTTAGTCACCCTTTAAATGGATACACCATATCGTATAGCATACATCACTTACCGACTGGAACGTATGCTCTACACGTGAGGGCGTCTTTCAAGCCATCCCCATCTATGTCGACGAAATAGACTCTGTGGTAGAACCACCGGGACGTGTCGACCGCACGGGAGGTGATGTCATACGTGGTCGCGGGCTGGACTAAAACAAAAATGAAACATTGACAAAAGCAAATAAAGCATAGGAAAAAAAGAAAGGAAAATAGAGCCTAAGGGAATCTTCCAGTTCTTTCCTACCCATGTCGACGATGTAGGTTATGCGATGGAATAACCGAAACACGTCGCTCACACGAGAAGAGATGCCACTTCCATATACGTAATCGCGGGCTTGACTGAAAAAACAATATATGATCCCGAATTGACAAAAGTAAGAACAATACAACACGAGGGCAGTGGTATTACTACTACTACCTGCAAAACAAATTTTCCACTATAAATTGAAGACATAATTATATATATAACCCATGCCGTTTATGATAAAGGAATTGCCAAAATATATACAAGAAATACATGCATTTCATGTTTTTTCTTGACAAATTCAAAGCAGACAATTTGTGGCAGGCATTCCCAACCGGCTTTACAACTACATGTATTGATATTTGATTAACTCATTTTCTTTCACAACTAGTACAAGTGACACTATAATGAGAATAACAAAGTAACAGAAAGTGCTTGCCTTGTCCAATATTTTTTTCTTCCAAAGCTGTATGTAAACATTGTATGTAAATATGTATGTGAGCGTAATCATACAGTTATTCTACGTAGCCATACTTCAATGTACTCACTGGTCGTGTCATTGCCCGCCTCGATGATCTCGATGTTGCCGTCCGTCTTGGTGGGCACGAGGAAGCCATTGGCCACCCACCACAGGCCATGTCGACCGAATACATCAGCTGCACGACAAATATATAATTGAATGTGATCTATTTAATTCGATCTATTTGATCTATTTTTAACAACATATCATTACAAAAAATTATAGACAATATCGGAATTACATTATGTCGACGTTTCTTGTACACAGAATAGAACAATTTTACATACAATTTTACAAAAAATGATTTTCAATTTTTGACATGTAATTTAATTTTGAAAATGATGAAGAGCCAATAGAAAAAGAAAAGCTTGCAAAAAGATAAATTAAGATATTTTTGACAGATGAAATGGGAAATGTATTTACGGATTATAACAAATGTATGCACCTTTCATGTAGGTTAAGATTTTAAAAACAACAATAATAGTATAATAATAGTAATACTGTCAACTCACTAAGAAGCCAAATAACTCATCCAACAATAATGCGATACATAATCTTATATCAAAGAAAAAAATAAATCTTACTGTTCACTGTAGTGAACTATTAACCAAACACAAAAAGTAACTATCCTACTAAACAACTGCTAATAATTTCATAACCAAGAATCGTTTCGAGATTTCGTCTCGCCAAAACATTTATGTGGTAGTTAGAAAAACAATGTGTAAAAATAAGAGGTAACCATTAATCCATGTTGGTTAGCACACATTATAGAGAAATTGTCATTGTTCAAAATTCGCACAAGTATTCTCATTATTGCAGTTTATTGAGTTTTGAGAAATTTCAAATTGCACTGTTTTACAATTGCAATTAATGTGCCATTAAACATAAAAATGGATGGAATATCAAGCAGCATTGATATACCTAGACCAATAGTCAATGCATTAAGTCACATGTGCTATATTTTACAACAACGTACAGGCATGGGCAAGCTTTGTAGCGTTACACCAAAATACGGGGCACCCCTAGATGGGTTTGGATTCTGGTGTAACACTGGTGTAGAGCAACTTACCATAGGCTCTTACAAGAAGAGAACGCAATAAGGTTTTATCGAGTCAATCATCGTCCATCTATGGTAGGTAGGGTTATTGTTATCATGATCGGAGTTACATACTTTTATTTGTGATTTTTCTCCGCCGACCAAAACGTGTTAACTTAAATTAAAACAAACAAGTAAAGCAGTGTACAGGTTATCATGATTATTGAAAAGAACTGATTATTTTGATTGTTCCGAGATGTATCTGAAAACCAGTTGATAATGTGCAACTGCAATTGGTGTTATTTTTATATCTGCACTACCTTATATATATGCTATCATATTTGTATCAATAATGATATGTTACAAATGAATGACGAGGCTATAGAGCGCAATAAGAGAGATATACAATTCAACATTGAGAAAGATTGCATTTGTTGCACCTGTTCTCCAGCACAATTGACAAAGATAAGTTAAACAAGCAGATTAGACACTAGATTAGACACGTTAGATGATTGAGCCCCGCTCAACACATGTTCAAATCCCATGGTAGATCATTATTCATTTCTTATGTTGTTGTATTAGTCATATCCAGAGTCCATTATGTATTAAGCAACATCATTGTTTCATAACAAGACAACTGACGCCGTCTACGATGTCGATAACAACCAAGTTCTGGTATATAAAATTCAGTTTTAGCAGAAACTGTGTGTATTGGCTCGATATCAAGATTATAATTTGCAATAATTTGATTGAAAGGATATATACAGTTAAATTAACATCAAGGAAAACTGACTCAATAATGCATGAACTTAAAGGGATAGTTGAGTTCTGGTAAGGAGAGTACAGTTTTAGTGAAACTGAATTTTAGTAACCAAAACCTGCATCATTACATTACAAACTAATAGTTATAACTAGAAAGGAACACAAAATTACAAATGACGTAGTAAAGATCATGTTATCATTCAAAAAGAGCCTTTAAAACGTAAGAGGGCGCTCTCTAAACACTCATCGGTTTCAACCATTTTGAATAAAATATTGTGCATGTGATGCTTTGTTGAAATAGTGATTAGATAGAGAAATAACCAACAACTATTTAAATACCTATTGTGTAACTTTTTGAAAAGAGGAAGCATTTTTTTGAATTTTTAACGGCTGGTTCAAAATTCTATAATAAACCCAGGGCACAAATTGTTATATTTATGGATATTTCAGCCGTTTCTGAACCGATTTTGATCAAACAAAGATGATTTTATTTTTTAAATATTATGCTCTTTCAAATTTTACACTCAGTTTTTCATTACCTCACAAACCAATTAACCCAGCTAGCCACCTGATGTTGGGCCGATGTCGGAATTTGGTTGCCGGATGTCGGCATATCGCCGTTGGCTCGAGGTTAAAATGTCCGCCAGCCCAACATCGTCACGACGTCATTTTTGTGATATATTGGCATAACGTCATTTTCCGACAATGGCCCAACATCATCTCATGACATGATTGGATTTGTACAATGTTACTAGATCCACAATTGCTGCTCTCTACCCAGGTGTACATTATAAATGGGGACCCGGAAGGATGGGCACGTGTTTCCTTCCTAGCTGCATGGATACTATCCATGCTAGCTGGAATACTCTCTATGGTGTGGAAAATGTGCACTTAATGTACAAGAATTATTGCAGTGTGTATCCGTTGACCGGGGTAATAATACTAGTGTAAAGCGCTATGATCCCCACGGGAATAGCGCTATATAAATAACCGTTATTATTATTATTTTATCCCTTTAAATAATTGGCCAGTAGCTCGGCAAGGACCTGGTTGAGTCTTCACTGGGGTAGACAGGGTTATAGTGGTTTGGGACATAATTGACATTAGAAACAAGAATAGAATCTGCCGGGCATTATAACATATATCCCTTTGTCTTTCATTGGAGTTCACGTGATAAAGTTGCTGTTGATGATGATGGAGATTGTTGTTGACGATGTTTACTATCACTATGGTGTCGTTACAAGCAGCTTGGTATATGGTTAACGTAACAGAATAGTAGTTGTGATAGATGCTTTTGGACAGGAGTGGAAAGAAGTAAACGTAACTTGACCCAAAATACCAACAACTGACCTGGTATCTCCTCGACTTCGTTTGGCCAGAGCATGCCGCTAGCCAGGGTCTCAGCCACCAGTTCGTTCGCCCCTCGCAATTTCAGTTGTCGGCCGACATCGCGTACGATGAAGATGTCGTCCGTCGTGCCCGGGATCGGGTTGAAGGTGCTGATCGACACGGTCTTCTCACCCGTGTTAGGATCGGGTATGATGGACGTGAAGGCCGCGAAAGGGATGTCAATGTGGCCTAGGTTGCGGACTGACCACGCCAGGGCGCCCGGGCACAAGAATGACACGATCACGAGAAGTCGCAGCATGGTTCAGCCGTCACTGACTTGGTTTCTTGCTTTCAGAATAAACGCGGATAATGAATGGTCTACACTGTGCGCTAGTTCTATATAAGACGCTGTGTCGATCTGCGGTAAATGTATTACGGTTATCTTATTTGTTTATAATTCAAATTAAATATCATTGATCACATGTCCTACATGTGACGTGTTTGTAGGGTTATTGCCTTGGTCGGCCAACGTTTTGCTGAGACGCTGCATGTTAGTGAGATAAAGGCATATTGTTTGAGTGACTTATCTCGTTAAACAGCTGCGAATTTCACAGTGCAGGATAATTGTATCTAGAATTCAAAGAAATTAGTTTGTATGAATTTAATAATCTAATAATTCACAACAAAATATTAATATGTAATCTTTACATGTATCAATTTGTAATCTACTTGATTGATCAACTGGTTCAATACAATAATGATGCAACACCACAGCATATGTTTTTATCTTCTTTTCTTCTGTTACTAAGTTATAAAGACATTGACGTAGTTATTATAATCACATCTGTTGAGTTCACACATCAATATTTGTGTTAGGCCTACGATCAGTATGTAAGCATGTACTTATGAATTAACAAATGATGAAAGGATGCAATAGGTCTATATTACTCGTCCTAATGGAACATTTTCCTTTGATATGAACGATATTTCACGTTTTTAAAAAAACCATAACGATGCTTAAAGGGGTAGTACCGTTTTCGTAAGGCAGAACTTTATTAACCAAAACCTGCACAATAACATTACAAAGTAATAGTTATAACTCCATCATACTCGAAATGTACAAGTAAAAAGCCTGTTATCATTAAAAAAAAGAGCCATTAAAACACAAGAGGGCGCTCTCTAAATGGTTTCAACAATTTTCATACAAAATGATGCATATGATGTTTTGTTGAAATAATGATTAAATAAAGAGATCATCAACAACTATACAAGAACCTCTTTTGAACATTTTTGAAAAAGTGTAAGCATTTTTTTAAAGTCATCGAATAAATCTGGGCCCCAGATTTATTCCGATCGGATGTATTTATTAATATTTCAGCCATTTCTGAACCGATTTTGATGCTCTTTCAAATTTTACACTCAGTTTTTCATTATCTCTCAACAAATTATTTCGCACAGCGCCTTCTATATACCAACACTGAACTACCCCTTTAAATGCCCCATCCCACTTTTAAGAATCAATTCAATTCAATTTCAATTTCAATTTATTCTTGTCACGATCGTCACGATTTACAAGCCGAATCGACACGAACTTGATATCTTGAAGGTACGCGTGGCCAATCGGCTCTAAAGAAAGGCCCTGCCTACCTTTTAGACAAGACACACAAAGATACCGTAACGACAACGTGGCGTTTTTGCAATACCGTCACGACTTCATCAAGAGCTAACAAGAATCGAACAAGAATCATCAAGCATCGTTAAGAATAAGCTACGATGCTATCAAGACATTGCCAAGACATTACCAAGATGTTAACAAGACATCAACAAGACCTTAAAGGCCAATGCAACTCTAGCATAGAGTATATATCCTATGTATATTATACATCGTAATATGCTTGTTTATTTCGCATAACATTACCCCAACTCAGATTTCTGCTTTGGAAGAAATATGCGCACACACTTTCGGCTACACCACTATTCACGCGAACGCTGGAGGCCGCCATTATTAGGACTACTGAGATCGATTCCTGCATTCCACCAAGCAAACCATTGTTTGAATACTTGTAGACGCTTTTTTGTTCGGCCATACGCACAGACGTCAGAACTTGCGAAGCATGTCGGGTAGTTACACGAACATGGCCGCTCCCATCATCTTTTGCCGCCGTAACAATTAGTAACATTTGGGATATGTTCACAGAAGGATTTCATGGGATCCAGTTGGCCAAAATTGCCAAGTCATGTATCAAATTAAATGTCTGTTCACCCTCTAAATGATAATAGTAGCCGAAAGCCATAGTTTCATTGTCATTTAAGTCACGTGGGAAAGCACCGTGTTTTCATTTCCTATGAACATGATGAATGTTATGTACAATTATGTATGTATGCATGGTATGTAATTGGAGGCTTTGGTAAAATTTTACTTTGAGTTGCTGTCGTATACACTTTTCAATTGTTTTCCATATTGTTACATGACAAGCAATGACGTGGCTGGGTCTTCACCACCTACGGTCCCATCCGGGAAAGGAGATAAATATACTCAAACAATACGATCATTTTGATCAGAAGTAGATTTGTCCGAAAATAAGGTACTGATGTCTAGAATTGAGTTCCATTTCACTCGAATGTGGTATATAAATAATTATTGGTGGAGCGTCGATACATAATTATTTGTTTACGTATGTTATGCGGTGTTCCCACTGTCGTGCGATTAGTTACGATCACCACGATTGGCCATTCGTATCTGATCGTGGAGTAATCGTGGTACTCGTATCAGATATTATCAGATCGTAAGGTCATTCGTGGCAATCGTGTTGATCGTAGGAAATTTTTGAAACGGTTCAAAAAATGTCTACGATCAACACGATTAATTGTCAATCGTGATCATCGCATCGGATCGTATTGTATCGTAACAAAGCGCATCTTATCGTGCTTCCAAATCGTGGTGATCGGGATCAACCTTGGACAAGACAAACACCACGCTCTGTTGAGATGTGCCCCGATCTCCCACGATCTGTCACGATCTGTGACGCTCTGTCGGGTACCATTGCTCACGACCTGGCACGAATGACTCACGAGCAGATACGAGTTTATACGAGAAGATGAAAGTACATGCGAGTAGATACGAGTAAATGCGAGTAGATACGAGAAGTCACGCTTTTTCATGGACGT
Organism: Echinarachnius parma; assembly: GCA_037951105.1. Classification (NCBI taxonomy): domain Eukaryota; kingdom Metazoa; phylum Echinodermata; class Echinoidea; order Clypeasteroida; family Echinarachniidae; genus Echinarachnius; species Echinarachnius parma. Next base: position 7,508 of record JBAMJV010005655.1, on the reverse strand, counting down.
TCACGATCTGTTACGGAGTTCTCGCGCCTATATATATACCGGACAAAATTGAATGAGCCTCATTCAGCGATCTACACTTGAAGAGAGCACATCTTTACTGTCAACTTGCTTTTGCTAGTACATTTTGGAGCCTTTGAGAGATGCCACCCAATGGTACCTGACGCAAGAAGGGAAAGTGCCAGAATGTTCTACCCCAAGAGCCTGTACCAGTCCAGCCAGAGCCGGCACCAGAGGAGGCAGAGGTCCTAGGGCTTCCTTTTCCAGGCCGTTGAACAGCTCAGAGTCGCCAAATATCTGAGCATCTGACATGTGTCATTTTCTACCAAGCTCGATCCACACAATCCTGCAATCTGCATCCACCATAGCCAGGAGTGGTATCAGAAACAAGCTTTTATAATTGTAGTACAGACTGCCAGTGTGGGGTGGCTTCTTGATAGCAATGCGTTTGCCATCCAGGGCCCCAATGGCGTGGGGATGGTCCATCTCTGCTCAAACTGGTTAACTACGGCTGTCCAGGCTTCAGGGGTCATAGGTAGCTGATAAACACCTCAACTTTGTACGCTTGCACAATTGCCTGGAACACTTCTGGAACCATCTCTGAGATGCTGGACACTCTACACCTGAAGGCATCGACAAGGGACCGATAGTTGTCTCCAGTGACAAGGTGCCTCAGGGCCATATGAAGGCCCGACTGTTCGGCAACGCGTGTAAGTGGGACAGGGCCTTGAGCCGGGGGCCATATGAAGGCCCGATTGTTCGGCAACGCGTGTAAAAGTCACCACGCCGTTACCCTTTTTGTTCAAGTCTTGTGCATCTTTTAAAACCAAATTTGCGGAAATCAGACCTACCGTTTCGAAGTTATGTGGTCTGTTGTCTTGTTGCATGTCAGCTCAAAAATTGCTAATTTTCGTGATTTTGATTTAATTGATATCACCTCACTATATTTGCATTATTGCATTATTGCATTATTATTGCATAATATCGTTTTCTATATAATCAATATACTGAAGATATCACGAAACAATTAGTCCATATTTTCTTTTTACTTTATCAGGAATTACAATTTTGTTCAATAAAGTCATACATATCATGAATTAATGTCACTTAAATCAAACTATTGTTATACAAAGAAAATGGTATGAATACCATGATGTATCTCATATTATGACATTGTGCTAAAGATGGTATCGGTATAAATACTATAATAAAGGAACGTGTATGTATTATAAACCTTTAAGAAAAAATAACATTTTAACAGGCACAACAACATTTAAATATACAGGGTGTCCCAGTAAGAATGCAACACCTACAATCGTTAATTTCATCAACATCATCGACCAAATGTCATTGTTTTTTGTTTGATTGGGTAGAACATTCTTTTTCCAATAAAATTATACCATAAGCATTGATTTTGGGACAGGCGTTTGGATCCTAGGGCCATTTTTCTGAGGCAATGTCGTTTCCTAAATTTGCTACTTTTTCGTCTCCAGCGATCCTCTGAACACTGAGACATTCTCGCCCCACGGCCTCTCATAGACAGAAGAACCGCATGACTGCTCTCCCTTTGATAAAGAAGACAATGTTGCGTAATCGAGTACCCCGTACGGTATGGCTCAAATTGTCTTCCTTATCAAAGGGAGAGCAGTCATGCGGTTCTTCTGTACAGCTAATTCTATGGGAGGCCGTGGGGCGAGAATGCCTCAGTGTTCCGAGGATCGCTGGAGACGAAAAAGTAGAAAATTTAGGAAACGACATTGCCTCAGAAGAATGGCCCTAGGATCCAAACGCCTTACCCAAAATCAATGCTTATGGTATCATTTTGTTGGAAAAAGAATGTTCTACCTAATCAAACAAAAAACAATGACATTTGGTCGATGATGTTGATGAAATTAACAATCGTAGGTGTTGCATTCTTTCGGGGACACCCTGTATAAAAGGAATATCACATGTTGATCATTTATCGTCGTCATAGAAAGGTGACCTGTACCACTTTCTACAATCATATTTATAAACATAATGCTGTATTGTTCATTTTTTTAAATCAAGGGTACAATGTGTCATTATGTTGTGTATCACAATTTGCTATGGCATTAATGCACAATAATTTTAGTGCAAATTCTCGACAAATTAGGATGGCTCGCAAAGTAGCACGTCATGTCAGTGAACGGTGAATTAGCAAATGTAGATCGTAGTCAAGATTATTGATTTCCATTTGGGTGTTATTGGCTGCTGCGCTAAGCTGAGAGAGGGCGCTATAACAAATATCATTATCCGTGGACATGATTAAAGAGGTAGTTTAGTTTTGGTAGAGAGAGCGCTGCACATCACAATTTTTTTGTGAGGTAATGAAAAACTAAGTGTCGAATTTGAGAGAACATGCAATTTTAATGGCGGAATAAACTTTATTTGGTCAAAGTCGACCCAGAAACGGCAGAAATATCAATAAATATATCTGATCTTATAATTATTTGGGGCCCAAATAATTAGATGATTAAAAAAAAAAAATTTAAACAAATGCGTGCACTTTTTCACAAAATGCCAAAAGCGTTTGTTGATGATCTCTCTATTTAATCATTATTTCAATAAAACATCACATGCATAATTTTGTATGAAAAATGGTTGAAACCAATGCCTTTTTAGAAAGCGCCCTCTTGTGTTTTGATGGCTCTTTTTTAATGATAACAGGCTTTTTACTTAGCCGTTTGTAATGTTTTATACCTTTCGAGCATGGTGGAGTTATAACTATTAGTTTATAATGTTACTGTCCAGGTTTGGTTACTAAAGTTCAGCCTTACCAAAAATGTGGGGTTCTGACTTTCGTTGGGTTTTACACATGATAATTATTTATCCTCAACAGGGGTTGGCATACAGTTGGAGAACTGGGGGTGTTTCACAAAGATTAAACACTGACTTTAACCCTATCAAGCCCAAGGGGGGGGGGGGGGGCCTCATTGAGCCCCCTACCATATTTCCGATCACCGCTTCCACAGTTTTCATTCGATTTTCACAAAATTTGGTGACTTTTTCTAAAATCTTATTCCGAACATTATGGTATAAAATTGTATAGGGTAAAAATTGAATAAATCGCATACATACATTCCCATGTACTGTAATGTGTCTGATAAGTCGCGTGAAGGTCACCTCCCTCGTGTGAAGGGCCTATACAACCCATTAAACTCCACTGAAATGTCATGATCTATGTTCCAGAATATGTAATATTACATAATTATGTTAAAAAGTTATATGCCTACTTGATAACAGTCATTTGGCGAAAACAGCTCAAAACTTCTAAATTCTGACATTTTCTGTTTTTCATCATATTATCGTAAATAGCGCCCTCATAATATGATATAAGAGATATAAAGCGCTATAACAAAAACATTATCCGTAGACATGATTAATTTGTGGGTTCTGACTATCATTCGGTATACATGATATTCACCCTCAGCAGGGGGTTTTGAATACAGCTGGAGAACTGGGTGTGTTTCACAAAGATAACAAATTGGAGGTCATTTGGAACCTTTAATAACACATTTTAAATGCACAAAATAAAATATAAGAGACTTTTAAGAACGACTTTTTACCGCATAAATTAACATCATATTTGATAATAAATTCCATGCACATCTTGATAGGAAGATGATAACTCGCTTCCAGTGTTACTTTTAAACAGTTCCCCTCCCCATTCCAATCCCCACCCTAGTCTCCCCGGCTATATGATTTCACTCAACAACCAAATGGGTCCTCGGTGATTATTTTACCCCATAAAATGTTTGTTCACTACGGAATAGGGATATCATTTTGAAAGTCAAACACACACACACACATTTGACTAAATGTTACATTAGTATAATAACATAACATGGTAACATAGTATGATTAGTTGGATGGCAGAGGATGCTTACTTCCTAGTTCTAGTGAAGTGGAATATTGTTACTTTCTAATGCTTATTGACTGACATTGACCCCCAGCCACCGCCCTTTATACTTTTCATCTTATTTTTATATTTTTGTTTATAGCAAACGTTTTTTTTAGGGTAGTTATGTAAACCAACTAAGACTTCTAACCTTATAACCAAAACCCTAACTCAACCCCAAACCAAAACACTTTAACAGCATTTCATTTTCATCTATAAAACATCGGAGTAATCGTCTTCGGAGCAATATCGTTTGATGCTAATGTTGAAGGATAAAGTCAAAGAACCGCATGATAGGAAGGTTTGTATATTTGTCTAATCATAAGCCACATGTTGCACCATGTCCTGTGCAGCTTCCTGATACTGTTATACCTGCGGAAGAACAATATCCTTTTTTGTACAAGTTTTTGTATTATTCATTCTCACGTTACACTTTGCCCAACCTTCAAGACCGGTGCGATCATGAAACAATTAAAGCCTATGACACTCTGCTTATGTTTTCGTCTTTCAATCATTATGTCTTGCTAATTATAAACATATCTTTAGAAGAATGTTTCTGATTTAGTTGTTGTTATGGTGCAATGTCCTCGATGCTGCTGCATTTCTTTGTTCAATTTAGTTTTCTTTGATAACACTTTCCATGCGAAGCTATTTCATCATAATTTATAGGGAATCCATGCTAAATATGTGATTACTCACAATATGTAGTTTAAAGGGATAGTTCAGTTTTGGTGAAGTGAGTACAGTTTGGGTCAAACTAATTTTAGTAACCAAAACCTGCACCATTACATTACAAACTAACAGTCATAACTCCACCATGCTCGAAAGGAATACAACATTACAAATGACTAAGTAAAAAGCCTGCTATCATTAAAAAAAAGCCGTTAAAACTTAAAGGGATAGTTGAGTTTTGGTAAAGAGGGGCGCTACACATAATAATTTTTTTGTGAGATAATGAAAAACTGAGTGTAAAATTTGAAAGAGCATAATATTTTAGTGACAGAATAAACTTTATTTGATCAAAATCGGTTCAGAAACGGCTGAAATATCCATAAACGTAACAATTTGTAATAAATGTGGGGCCCCACAAATATTAGATAATTTTGAACAAACCGTTATAAAATTTTTTTTAAATGCCTCCACTTTTCAGAATTAAAAGTTTTTTAATGGTTGTTGATTACCTCTCTATCTAATCACTATTTTTACGAACCTTCACATGCAAAATATTTTATTTTAAATTGTTTAAACCAATGAGTTTTTAGAGAGCGCCATCTTGAGTTTGAACGGCTCTATTTGAATGATAAAATGCTTTTTACTTAGTCGTTTGTAATTTTTAATTCCTTTCAAGCATGGTAGAGTTATAACTATTAGCTTGTAATGTAATGGTGCAGCAGGGGCGTCGATCCTGGGGGGGGGGGGGGGCAGGGGGGGGGGGGGGCGGTCGGGGGGGGGGGGGGTGGTCGCCCCCCCCCCCCCAATGAAAATATTGGGGGGCGAACATATCATTTCGCCCCCCCCCCCCCCCAATAATTCCGAAAATAAGGAAGACAAAAATCGAGTGATATAATGCCAAAGAGGGGAAAGACACATTTATCAATAATTAATCTTTAAAATAGCTGTTGTTTTAGTTTGAAAAGGACTGTAAATCTCTTTTTTTGCCGCGCGCTTCGCGCGCATACAGTTTCTCATATTGCAAGTTTCATTTCGGTTGCGGGAACTCACCTTTCGAAATGTGTTGGGCAGTGTAATTTCTCAAACGCACACCTCAAACGAAGTTTATTAAACCCTCATCTATAGCACACCGTCACAGAAAATAAAATAATCTTAAATAATATATCTTTCAGTCAATTCGGTCCACATGCGCTGAACGCAAATCAAATTGGAATATCATGTCCCCCCATATTTGAAAGTGGAGGAGATTGTCCCCCTCCCTTTGTCATGTATGTTTGGTTCCATACTTATATACTTCATATTAAGTGAAATTTCTGTCTCAGGTGTGCACCAAATCGCACAATTTCACGCCCAAAATAACAAAACACCCCCTCCCACACCCTACCCCGCTCGGTCACTTCGCTTCCTCGCAATGTCTCCCCTCCACTTTTGAGAAGTTGTTGACGCCCTTGCTTAGTTTCATGGGAGCTCAATGCCCTAGACTATGTCGATGGCTCTATAGTATACAGGATCACGTGGATACATCTCATGCAAGGCTCAATCTTTCCCTCGCTATGCCCTTTAAAAATACGTTACAAGCAGGTTCACTATTTTATACAATTTTAACACCCATGATAGGAGTTGCACATGTCTGAAATCTAAAAGCTTCCGGGGGCTCCGTCCCCTGGAGCCCCATTACTGTCCCCAAATGTGGGTGCCCCCCAAAGTCAGGTCTTCGAGCCATCAAGACACTTCCGGGCATGCCAATGTGGGGCTTTGAGCTCTCTCAGTGGTCACTCTGGGAAAAATTTCAAATTTCGCCCCCCCCCCCCCCAATCGCAAAAACGGATCGACACCCCTGTGGTGCAGGTTTCGGTTACTAAAATTCAGTTTGACCAAAACTGTACTCTCTTTACCAAAACTCAACTATCCCTTTAAGGGGGCGCTCTCTAAAAAGTCATTGGTTTCAACCATTTTAAATAGGATGTTGTGCATGTGATGTTTTGTTGAAATAGTGATAAGATAGGGAGATAATCAACAACTATTTAAAAACCTCTTTTGTAATCTTTTGAAAAGAGGAAGCCTGTTAAAAATATTTTTAACGGCTGGTTCAAAATTATCGAATAATTGTGGGGCCCCACAAATATTACAGAAGATTATGTTTATGGATATTTCAGCCATTTCTGAACCGATTTTGTTGATCAAATAAAGTTTATTCTATCATTACAATTGTATGCTCTTTCAAATTTGACACTCAGTTTTTCATTATCTCACCAACAACATTATTTTGTGTAGCGCCCTATATACGAAAACACAACTATCCCTTAAATATATAATAGAAAGGGGTGATAAAATACCCATCCATTGTAAAAAAAAAAAAATAACACAAGAGATAAATAATTAGAATTAGAAGGCACTTCAAAACATATTTTTGTGAGTCAAGTGTAAGAATTACAAAAGTACGTAATTCTCAAAACAAAACAACGTCTGTCTGACCAAAATCCGCCCAGAAATGGTTGACATATAAACAAAAATAATAAAGTTAGTAGCATAAAAGTAGCGGGCTGTTGAATATTGTTAGCGATTTCCAGTACCGTATAATATGAATTTGAATATTATAAATATAAAAATTCATGAATATATATCAAAATGGCATTTATCTTATTTATATTGATTCTGTATGTAATAGGAAATACATTTTACATTTTTTCACAAAAAGGATTTAGTCTACCTATTGGGTATATCGCCCGTTTTTATTTGAGTGAAAACACCCTTCTAAATTAAGTCGTGAAGATTTCTTCCTACCATTCAAGAGATTTCGTCCTATCATTAAACATATTGTTTTCTAAATTGAGCCACTTTATTAAATAATTCAAAGAACGTATCTTTCCCATTAAATACCAGTATTGGTGTTTCACATTTCATAAATGCAAAACACACA
>JBAMJV010005654.1:0-56450 GCA_037951105.1 Echinarachnius parma | reverse complement strand
ACTTTAGACTGTTACTCCTAGCTGTTCCCGTCCATACCGCAAGCATTAATTTACACTGATGTGTATAATAAATAGGTGCTTTTATGACTAGTTATAAAACGGCCTGTAGTCCTGTAGTATACCTAGTAGCCTATGAACGGGGTGATATGTTGGCAAAGTCTATATAGTCAAGTCGGAAATACAAAATTAGGACACAGTAGGCCTATGTATGAGTTCGCGTTAAAGGAAAACAAATTAAAACCTTCATGTCAAAATGAATTAGGTCAGTGAAAGTTTCAACGAAATCGGACGAAATGTGAAGAGAAAAAAATATTTGGCTCTCCTATGGGGGATTCAGCCCGGAATACTCTACATAATAAATTGTGGACACCTATCTATATTATTTTGTTCACATTATTTTCGAGCCATTAACTCTCCTTTTCTTTTATGCTACAAAAATACACGTTTATATCCCTCGCTTTAGCTGATAATTTTTTTTATTGTAGTACGATAATAGCTAGAAATAACAAACCCGTAAGTTTGAAATATTTCTAAACTGTAACACGAATACAATTTTTGAAATGTTGTGTACAAGAGAATGGAGATTCGTAAAACTTATATCAATACTGTCATATTGCTAAAAATGTCCCTTATTCCTTGAATTCATTTGTATCATCAATTATACAATGTGACGTATGTTTTTACATCACCATCATCATCATCATCATCATCATCATCATCACCACGACCATCACCATCATCAATTATCATCATCATTGTTAATAACAATTATAATTTTATATAATTTTGTTGAGAAAGAAATAATACAAAAATAAATAACAAAATGACTCTACAGACTGAAAGGAAATTATATCAACAACAATTTCTGAATATACATAATCCCTGTCGGGTTTTATTCACCCAGATTAACAGATTAATTGCACTGTTTCATTTCGCTCCTTAATTCTGACACGAATTACACAAAAAATACCACATTAAAGGGACTTAGTAACATTGTCCAAATCCTCAAAATCCAATTGGAATTCTAGCGGTTCCCTCTTCCTACCTTGTTGTATTCGTAATTAACAATAAAAGCATGGGACAGGTTTTGTTTTTTTAAATTTCCCTTTCGTTAAAAAGATATTTACGATTGAAGTGTTCAGATGTTAAATTATCCCACTGGACCGCGAAAACCGTGTAAAAAGTGGGGTGCAATGAGTTAGTGAATATCACTTTGCATTTTTGCTCATTACCCGGCCATATAACGTCCATTTAACTTGAAATTGTCACACAACACCCAGTGGGACATATCAGATAACAATATACATTGTATCATCGCTTTTTGCACATGTCAACGAAGTTACTAGATCCCTTTAAAACCTTGTTTATGGATAACTCGTAATGACATAACAAAACCTTTGAATATGTCAAAGTAATACTGCAGGTACAATTTCTTTACATTATTTAGTGTGTATTATAACCCTTGTATAGAAAAATACCTGATACTACAAGGCATACAGTAGAACCTTGTTATCCAGAGCTCTGATGTAACAAAAACCCCTCTTAATTATAACGAGATCATTTTTCTGGTTCGAGCTCTTTATATTCTTCAGTTATTTTTGTGTACACTGATATAACGAGATACAATTGAACCTCGTTATAAAGAGCTCAAGTCTGATATAACAAAAAACCCTCTTATAACAAGGTAATTTTGCTGTTCCAAACTCTTTATATTCGTTAGTTACAAGATGCAAGATACCTGATTTAGCAAGTTTACAGTGAAACCCTAATTTATAAAGGACTAATTTTCTTAAAATAAAAACCCTCTTATTACACGGTAATTTTGCTGGTTGAAGCTCCATCTTTTTTTAATTCTTTTTTTACCATGACATAACAAGGTACCTGGGTCCCATTGCAAAAAAAAGGTGCAATCGATTGTAAAGTTGCAATTAATCCCAAGTCCGAAAATATCCCCATTTGAACCAATCACATTTTCGCAATCGGTCACATGATCTGACTTGCAATTACTGTAATTGCAAGTATCACCATTCATCACCATTCATCAATATATCATCATCATCATCATCATCATCATCATCATCATCATCATCATCATCATCATCATCATCATCATCATCATCATCATCATCATCATCATCATCATCATCATCATCATCATCATCATCATCATCATCAATCATCATCATCATCATCATCATCATCATCATCATCACCATTATCATTGTTATTTTGTTGAGAAAGAAATAATAACAAGAAGAAGAAATAACATGACTCTACAGACTGAAAAGAAATTATATCAACAACAATTTCTGAATATACATAATCCCTGTCGGCTTTTATTCACCCAGATTAACAGACAATTGCACTGTTTCATTTCACTCCTTAATTCTGACATGAATTACACAAAAAATAACACATTAAAGGGACATAGTAACATTGTCCAAATCCTCAAAATCCAATCCTTGTTGTATTCGTATTAACAATAAAAGCATGGGACAGGTTTTGGTTTGTTAAATTTCCCTTTCGTTATAAAGATATTTACGATTGAAGTGTTCAGATGTTAAATTATCCACTGGACCGCGAAAACCGTGTAAAAAGTGGGTGCAATGAATTAGTGAATATTGTCACACAACACCCAGTGGACATATCAGATAACAACAATATACATTGTATCATCGCTATTTGCACATGTCAACGAAGTTACTAGATCCCTTTAAAACCTTGTTATATATGGAGAACTCGTTATGACATAACAAAACCTTTGTATATATCAAAGTAATGCTGCAGGTTCAATATCTTTACATTATTTTAACAGTGTGTATTATAAACCCTTGTTTACAAAATACCCGATACCCGATATAACAAGGTACAGTGAAACCTTGTTATAAAGAGCTCAAGTCTGATATAACAAAACCCTCTTATAACAAGGTCATTTGTCTTGTCCAAACTCTTTATAATACTTAGTTGTTATAATTTAACCCCGATATCAAAGATACCCGATACAACAAGGTACAGTGGGACCCTTGTTATAAAGAGCTCTGATATAACAAAACCATCTTATAACAAGGTAATTTTGCTGTTCCAAACTCTTTGGCCCAGATTCACAAAGGAGGTTTGTAGGAGGTGTGTACTAACCATGGTTTATCCATGGTCTACATCTATGGAGTGCCATTTGTAAAACTGATGGAGAAAGAATGTAAACTCCTTACTCGTTAACAATGTCTTTCTGCAATGGGGGTGGGGCCCTGATATAACAAGGTAATTTTCACAGTGCCAGGGTGCCCGTTATAACGAAGTTCCGCTGTACATGTAATGTCCATGGTCCCAAGGCTCTCATTATTATGAGGTTCAACTGTATCAACACATATTATAACTAGTAAATTGACATAGATTCCCGTAATAAACATGTTATCTAATCAAGGCTAGTTTTGTCCCCATTACCAATCCATCTTGGATACTTTTTTTTATTTAAAGAGTTATAAATATAGTCAATTGATTTGAATCAATACAAGGCACGTTTAGTTGTCTTGATACACAGGTATACATTTTCTGATACGTTTCTTCTGAATAACTATAATAATCATGGTCAAATCATTAACAACACTTAATTAAATATATATATAACTCTTGATCATTTTGTACAACCTATTGTGCAATATCTTTGATTGTGCAAGCCATTTCTGCTATGAATTTTTTTTAGTACAAAATATGAATATTATTTCAACACTGATTACAGAAATTACAATCAGAACTATCAGAACAACGAACCAATCACATCAACATATAATGCTAAAACATCATTTAAAGAACGAGTATATATACATGAAAACTAAAAAAAAAATCACTGTATCCCATAAAGTCAACATAATATTAGAAGATCACTTTGAAACACCCTTGAAGGGATACAAAAATAAATTATTCAAATTCACATTTTTAAAATTAGTTAGTACTTTAATGATTGCCTTATTGTACCTTTGAAAGGGGAAGAAGAAAACAATGTGGTCTTGTGCAGCACTTTGCAGATGTAAGCCATGGATTTGAAACATTCAGATTCAAGAGAAAATTTAAATGAACAAACAACTGAATAGGTTTCTAGACATTTAGGTATGATTACAACAATAGTAACTCAAAGGCAAACGTTACAATGCACAGAGAACTCTGGCTAACAAATCAAACAAGAGTCAAACATGTCTTTAATAGCTGCCACTAAAGAAGCCCCAAAAGTGATCAACTGCAGAGAAACGTTAAATCAACGCTATGGGATCCGTCTATAGAGGTCACCTGCCTATAGCAGCCCTCAAAATAATAATAATAACGGTTATTTATATAGCGCTATTCCCGTAGGGATCATAGCGCTTTACACGATTATTATTACCCCTGTCAATGGATACACACTGCAATCATTCCTGCATATTTTGTGCATATTTTGTGCACATTTTCCACTCCCAAGGGAGTATTCCAGCCAGTTGCCTGTTAGGCGCACACAGTGCTAAGGAAACACGTTCCCAACCTTCCGGGTCCCCATTTATACACCTGGGTAGAGAGCAGCAATTGTGGATAAATTGTCATAAAAGTGATCAACTGCAGAGAAAGTCAATGTTATGGGATCTGTCTATAGAGGTCACCTGAATATAGCACCCAACCTGCCTACAGTATAGCGGCCACCAAAAGTGATCCCTTGCAGAGAGAATCAATGCTATGGAACCTGTATATAGAGGTCACCTGTATAAAATTTACTAATACACCTAAATCAGGGCTCAAAACTAGGGTGCGCTGTTTGGAGCACACCTCCAGGTCTACGTTTACTTCAGCTCCAGATCGATAATGAATATTTATATCGTGACGTCACTAGGATTAGGGTTTGGGTGAGTTTGAGGGTTATAATTACAATGAGAACATACTGACCATCAGCGGTGTACGTGGCCTATTGGTCACGCTGTGGACTTCAACACTTGGTACCATGGGTTCGAATCCTCTCTTATGACTCTTCTTTTCTTTTGCCATAATACATGGTGAGTAGCGGTTCATTTAGTAAATGTATCATGCAGAGTTTTCACTATCAACCTGGAGGTTTGCTCCAAACGACGCACCCTTTTACTATCCACCTGGAGGTTTGCTCCAAACGACGCACCCTTTTACTATCGACCTGGAGGTGTGCTCCAAACAACGCACCCTCAAAACTAGCACTGTTTAACCAATTGCCTGAGGGAAACTGGTGGATCCTGTATAACTCAATGGGGATTGTAAAATCTAGCAGGGAACAGGTTATGAAACATTTTATCCCTTTTACAAAAATTCTTGACTAAATGTACATGTATTTAATAGTAAACTGTAATTCATCCCAATCGTTTAAATGCAAACATACTACATTTCACTACGGTTAAAGGTGCACCTGTAAAGTGTCAGATATCGCCCAAAATGACATTTGAGACTTCAATCCTATCCAAAATCATTGTAAGATATGTCCGAATGATGTGTGAAAGTTGCATTGGAAAAAGAACACTGCTTTCCTGGTTAAAAAAGCGAAAATTTGCGTCAGCTTTTACGCTCTTGAGCTGAATGATTATCAATGATAGATATCGTCATACTAAAGGGGCATTTGAAAAAATCTAACCCCATTTTATTCTTCTCTTACCATAAGCCAAACAACACAGTAGAAGAGAAATGTGGAAGCTCAAATTATTTTATGCGGAGTTAGACACTTTACAGGTGCACCTTTAATCATACTCCAATCATTCTACTGCATACTCCATTTATTCGTTATCTATAAATTACCAACAAAATTAGTACTGTCCAAAACTTTCCAAAAGTTATTCTTACCTAATTTTCGAAATTATCCAAATCAATAAAATCTGCTTTAAACAAAACTCATTTTCTATATATATTTTTAGATCCAATAAGTTCTGATTTTTTTAAAAGTTATTTTTCAAAAACCTGGGTGAAAATGTATCCTTAATATTCATACTTGTCCATTATGATATCTTTTTAAAAATAACTTGGACAATAATACAATATTTAGGGATTTTGTATCATCAAAAGGTGGAGGACTTTCGCGTTTAAATAACAAAATTCTGCTTTATAAATACGACTGAAACTGCAGCTAGGACACGTACATGTACATACGTAATTCAAAATAATAAAAAAGCATCTACATAAATTTGGCATACTGTCCTGCAAAGGACAGTTGGAAAACAGATATTGAAATTTTATATGGCTTACAAATGAAAATATGAATTGATAATAATTCTATAGATACATGGCAATCAATTCCTTGTTATGACATCAAATCCATGAAAGGGAAATGAACCATCCATTTATAATCACAACATAAATAAGACCTTCAAGTAGGTAAAGTTAAATTTCTATCCAGACAGAACAAGATACTTGAAATAACAATGTCATTTTTATGGTTGGAAATTCCTCGTTATAACAGGGTTCCACTGTATAATCAGTTAATTCAACCATATAGGGAAACTGACCAAGAATATTGTGATTAAAAGTGAGCAAAGAAAAATGGGATTCCAACGGGATTCGAACCCGAGACCTCCGGATTGCTAGACCGGTGCTCTACCGACTGAGCTATAGAAAACCCTACAACGGCGTTCTTCCCAGAAACCCCTTAATTCATCATTGCTCAAGTAGTCAGAAGCTTTATAAACCTGACATAAACCCGAAGCGGATTAAAATCAACTTGGGGATATATGCGAGGGATCGCCGAAGCGATACAGCTTTTTGTAATAATTAATTCAAACATATAGGGAAACTGACCAAGAATATATTGTGATTAAAAGTGAGCAAAGAAAAATGGGATTCCAACAGGATTCGAACCCGAGACCTCCGGATTGCTAGACCGGTGCTCTACCGACTGAGTTATAGAAAACCCTACGATGGCGTTCTTCCCAGAAACCCCTTAATTCATCATTGCTCAAGTAGTCAGAAGCTTTATAAACCTGACATAAACCCGAAGCGGATTAAAATCAACTTGGGGATATATGCGAGGGATCGCCGTTGGAATCCCATTTTTCTTTGCTCACTTTTAATCACTGTATAATCAGGTTACATTCCTCTCAGCACCAGTACATATCTTTGTGGAAAATGTAAGATCTATTCCTGGAAAATGATATTTGTATCTGTTTCATCTTAAATTAAACTGTAGTATTGTTCTGAAAGTTCTTTCTTCAATTAACTGAACCTGTGATGAATGAAATCGGCAGTGGACTTTTGCTAAAAACAAACCACATGTGCTGTGGACAGTAACATTCCTGATCTATTTCATATCTGTTCTTTTACATTGTATTTGAATAAAAAGGAAACCATCACAATGTTTCTTGATTCTAACATTTATATGAATATATAATGGTCACTTCTTTTCATAAAAAACAGATAATGATATTAGCATTAACTCAAGTACGTGTACATATGCTAGTATACATCCAAGTCTATATGCTATATAATAGCAATTTGATCCCAAGTTGTTTCTACTATACATAGCACACAGTTTTTCATCAACAACCAAAATCAAATCACAAATAAAACAATTTCCTAAAAAATTTTCCTCCAGATTAATAATATTCTAAATCACACTAGTGAAATACTATGAGCTGTATACTGTAACGGATCAAATATTCCCGCCAGCATAAACAAAACAAAACTAAACAATATCTTACAACGTACAGTCAAACCTGTCTTAGTGGCCACCTGTCTATAGCAGCCAAACCTGCCTATAGTGGCCACTAAACATGATCCCCTGCAGTGAAAAACAATGGAATGAATCTGTCTACAGTGGCCACTTTTCTTACTTCCCTTGGGTGGTCACTATACACAGGTTTGACTGTACTTACTGAGTACTTTTCACCTCCTCTTCTAACATCATATTGTTGATTGAGAAGGAGAAGGGCGCTGTTAAAGGGGACCACCAGGCAAAGAACAACACATAATTATATGTCTTGGTACCGCTTTGTGATATCAAATAGATGCCCAACATTTTGCAAAGGGTTGTGTAAGTTTATAATCGTGTCGATTGGGAGCCCTGTAGAAACCACATTTACCTCTTTCATTTTTTGACAAAATATTTCCCAAATAAGAAGTAATTATTATCTGAAAATGTTGGCACCACATACAGAGGGGCTCCAACCCACATGATGGCACACAGGGGGCAGGGGCCCGATTTACACGGACCAGCGACATTTACCATGGTAATTAGCATCATTGGCTCTAACTCATCGATGTCAATATGCTAGAATTGCATACAAATCAACAGAACGTAGCAGAGCACACATACCGCCCTAACTCATTCAACCGTAAAGGATTACACAAGCATATATCTAGAGATCAGTGTATCTAGGGCTGTTCCTGGGCCAATGATCGTGCTCTCCGCCACTGAACTCATTTTGGCCAAAATTGAGGTAATGCCCTTCTTACTCTCACCCGTTGGTTCCCCTTTTATGCCCCTGTGGGGTGTAGCATAAAGAGTTGGAATCAATCGGAAAGTTGCGATTAAACGCAAGTCAGAAAATATATTGCGCATTATAACCAATCAGAGTTGCGCATTTGGGCACATTTTCAGACTTGCAATTAATCGCAACTTGATCTCTATGCAACACCCCACATGATCCCGTTTCATAAAAATACACTTCCAATTGCTGTAAATGTAACAAACTACAGTAAATGGCCAATCAGCATGGAATAGTATAGCTGTTGCCACGCTATTTACAATTATATCCCTCATGAGATCGTTTTACCATTGAATTTGACAAACGATAGTTTTGGACAACTCGCAAAATAACGTGACCGGGGCGTTAGTAAAATAATTAACTCTAAAAGTTCGTTACGCGCTCGTTCCATAGATCATGTGTTTAAGAAAAATGCACACGCGATCAAATTTGTGCAGTACTCTATGGCGCACACGTTCTAAGTCACTTGATTGCCCTTGTTGGTAAAAACTATTCACCTAGGAAGAAGAACACCAAGACAGCCAATAAGCACATCCGTGGGAGCGCTAGCACGCATTCATCGCGTATGTGCGCAACTGCCAGCGCGTTGGTGCGCACTCAGTTTTGCGTCTTTGCGATTGTTTGCGCAAAATAACAATGACTTTAAGCGTATTAGATGCGCCGTGGTTCTGAAGGCTCATACTGGCTTCATTAATGTCGATTGATTTTTATATCAAAATTTACAAGCGATTTTATGAAATATTCAAGAGATTTTCACTTATTTTGCTATAAGCTGAACACAATCACTGATATTGATGAGTGATATAAAACAACTAACGAATGTGCTTGATTGTGATAGGCAATCTATTACCTCGGTGGGCTCAAAATGACTATTACCCTCAGCTACGCTTCGGGTAATAATCATTTTGAGCCCACCTCGGTAATAGATTTGACTATCACAAGAAGCCCATTCGTTAGTTGTATATAATTAGACATTTACAATAGTTGGAGATGTTTGAGGAAATGGGGTCCTGGTAGCAAAAAAATGTTGATTCTGAAAATTTGCAAAAGCAAAGGATTTCATTTTTTTTCTCTGCTTCATTATCATTATTAGTCCAATGCGTATGTCTGTCAGGTTAGTCTCCATTTGGCAATGTTTGATACAATGATTTATTATTTTTTCATGAAGCATTAATTATGCTTCGTTGTTATAACTCCAACGTATATTTCAACGTAACTCAACATGCTACTTAGTTGGGCTATAAAGTCCCTTTGACGTCACTGGTGCTATTTTGTGTCGCTTTCCCTTCATCCAAAGTCTCATTCAGGATTCACGGATAGTTGTCCGATTCGCTCACCTAAAAAGTACTATTACGAAGCATTGATTTCTTCTTCTTCATCTTCATCCGTCAGCCCATTGTGAATGCCGCCTCCTCCAAACTGTACAGGCTGCGCCGAACTCCCCTCGGCGCTGGCGGCACCGCTCTCCGTTGTCGTGGTAACGGTCGCTGTGGTGAGGGTGGCAGTTGTTAGGGTGGGGTCGGCGGTAGAGAAGGTAGAGAAGGAGGGTTCGAAGGAGGTAGCCCCAGATCCCGCTCCGGCCCCAAAGGGGGAGGGGTCCTCCCCGTGGATGAAGCCCGCCTCGTCCCGTAGACTGCTTATGACATCCTCCCACGCTTGCAGGATCTATCATGTACACAAATAATAGTAACAATAATGTGAATATGCATACATTTTGTGCAGCTGTAATATAAATATATTCTACATCACCATTTCAAAATCATTGCACAAAGATAGAGTAAAAATCAACAATGCAAATTAAATATTGAATGAGTATCCCCTGGGGAGAAGAGTACTGGTAATTTCGAAGAGCTTTAACACACAGGGAAATGCTTCATTATGCTATGTGTTGCGCTCTATGAAAAATTGTCATTATCACCACCATCACCATCACCATCATCATCCATATCATCATCATCAACTTGATCACCGTTTCTGTTGCCGTTGCCATCGCTTTTACCACCATCACCACTACCATCCACATCACAATCACCATCACCATGATCACCCATCATTGTCATCATCATCATCCATCATAGTCGTCATCATCGTCGTTGGCGGCAGTGCGGTTGTCATCATCAACATCATCATTATCATCATCATCATCATCATCACCATTACCATCATCACCATCAGTATCACCATCACCATCATCTACATCTACATCTACATCTACATCTACATCTACATCTACATCTACATCTACATCTACATCTACATCTACATCTACATCTACATCTACATCTACATCATCATCATCATCATCATCATCATCATCATCATCACCATCACCATCACCATCACCATCACCATCACCATCATCACCATCACCATCATCATCATCATCATCCATATCATCATCAACTTCATCATCATTGCCGTTGCAATCGCCATCACTTTCACCAACATCACCATAACTACCATCTCCACTAGCATCCACATCACAATCTCCATCACCATGATCACCCATCATCCATCATAGTCGTCATCATAATCGTCGTTGGCGGCAGTGCGGTCGTCATCATCATCGCCGTAATATCATCATCATCATCATCATCAACGTCATCATCACAATCATCATAATATTATCATTCTTACCCCAGTATAGCACATGATCTGTTGGTAAGCCATCCCTCCGAGCATCTCTTTCATATCCTTCCTCCTGTTGTGGTGCCACCGCTCCATGTCCGCCTTGAGGTCAGCGTTGGCGCACTCCGCCCTGTCCGACAGGACCTCCACCTCATTCTGAAGCTATGGTAGCGGTAAAGATACAAACAAGAGTGAAAAACATTGATGTACAAGTAGTATAACCGAAGCCATGGTAGTGGTAAAGATACAAACAAGAGTGAAAAACATTGATGCACATGTATTGGAAGGAATGCTCCCCAGGGAGTGGAGATGGTGCACACAATGTGTGCTGGTTTGCATTGTATCCTAAGACCGGGGGTAATAATACCATTGTAAAGCCCTTAGAGATGATTATCAATCATATTAGGAGCTATATAAATCAAGTATATTATTATTTATTATTTTAACCAGTCAACAAGGCAAGATTGACCCAAGATCAAAATATTAGTCTTTGTTTTGACATGACAGTTGTTCCACTGAAACTGCGTCTGACTCTACTGACCGTCTTTGGGTGGTAGTAGGAAGTCAGATTTATTAAGAGAAACTTATGGTCTAGTCCCACTAAAGCGTATGTGTCTCCGTCCATTTCCTATCTGTTTGACATCCGGAAGGTACTAGCTTGAAATGAGGAGAAGCAGTACAGTGTGACTAGGACATTAGAATTGTAGAGTTGTTTTATAGAGTAGATTATCCCTAAGTTTCAACACAATACTTTTAAAGCTTCTGCAGCAATGGTTGTAGTAATAAAAAGACAAACATGAAGAACAAGTAAATAATATGCATCATGTATTATCCAGCAGGATTAGAATATCTCAAGTTGAACATTCAACACATAAATATCAATTAAATAATGTATAATAGTAAATATATTACTCATTGCGGATATAGTATCGAAAATAATATCGCTAGTGATATTCGTTTGTCTCGCAATGTATGGTCAATATGGAATCTAAAAGATCACGATGTTTCGTGTGCCGCTGCAACACTTTGTCAAGTGATATAATCTAATGTAAGCAATCGTGTTTTATACTCTACTTCGGCTCCAAACGCACTATCTCGCATGAGCGAGTACGTTCCTAATTGGTCAATAACGGGCAAGGTTGATTGGCCGGTGCACACGGGTACTAGTGTGCTAGTGTTGCAGTGTACTAGTGTTGCAGCGGCACACGAAACGTCATGATCTTTTAGATTCCTTGTTGACCATACATTGCGAAATAATGTATAGTTCATGTTTCAAATTCAGCACACTGTGCTCTATTTAAGAAAGATCTTCCAGGTATTCAGCATTTGTGAGCTTGGTAAAAGATTCAAACGTGGAAAAAAACACTCTAATATTGAGCGATGTAATGAAAGCAAAACTGATAAATCTAACTTTTTCTTGAAAATTTGCCAAGTTAAATAGATAATCATATATCGAAAACAAAATTTGTGGCGAATACACTCTGTTGCAGTTGCACAAATGATGAATTTTTTTTTTCTCCAACGAAATGAAAGAGAAAAGAGGAAATAATATATTATATCAAACATCAAGGTTAAGAAAATACACTTGTTGATGAGGAAAGGGACGCTTGCTACTTGCCATTATCATAGTAAAAAACTATTGGTGGTTAGCACCTAGCGGCTACATACTTTTTTAAATGAAGCAACAAAAGCAATATTTTTTCATACAGTACATTTCTACCGTATTATGAGGACTAGAACAAAGCAAAATGAGTGATTTTTCGAAGAAAAGTCAAGCACAAAAGAGTCTGGGCAAAGTGAACAGGAATTTAATTTATAGGCAGCAATAGTATTGAAAGAAAATCAATAGTTTACTTTAAATAAACTATTTATAGAGCAGAATATGAATGTCGACGACACACACAACAAACATGAAACGAACCAAAACAAACAACATCAAAAAGCAAAATTGCAAAGTATTTTAAGTCAACTTTACCAGACGTAGTCCAAAATTAATTATAAATCAATATAAACGTCACAACTTACAACATACAAGTTTAGACT
The DNA here is from genome assembly GCA_037951105.1 of Echinarachnius parma. Lineage (NCBI taxonomy): Eukaryota > Metazoa > Echinodermata > Echinoidea > Clypeasteroida > Echinarachniidae > Echinarachnius > Echinarachnius parma. Next base: position 43,326 of record JBAMJV010005654.1, on the reverse strand, counting down.
TAACCCTATTAAGGCCGGGCTATTTGAAGTCTTCAGCAGGCCGGGGGGGGGGCCATTATGGCCCCCCCCTAAGATCTCGGCCGCAGAGCGGCCGATCGCCATAAAAATTTGCACGCGTGATAAGTGAAGTGTATAGAATACAATGGTAATTTTTAAAAATTTTGAAAAATTCATTAATTGGCATATTTATGGTAATTTATGCAAATAAGTCATGAAATTCATATTTTTACCCATAAATCATATATTCTTCATAATTAAACTCTGGTTTTCACTACATATATTCTTTAGAGCATTTGGAATGATACTACAACAAAAAAAATTGGAAGAGCCCGGTTCTTCCTTTTATTTTCTATTGTTTTATTAATTTCTTATGTATTTCTTTGTTTTTTTAACTTATGTATTTTATTGTTTTTTTTGTTTATTTTATTTCTAACTATAATTTAACTGTTTTGAACCCCAAAACCAACATATAAAATGTAAACAACACCAAATATCTAATAATACACCTCATTTTATGAAAATTGATATTTCCATATGTTTTGTACACAAATCACGAAATTTAGCGATTTTCGGGCTGACATGCATAGACAAAAGGTCACGTGACTTTGTAACGGAGGGTCCGATTTTCGAAATTTTTGTTTTAAAACGTGCGCAAGACCCGAAAGAAAAAAGTCACCAAGCAGCGGCGCGTCATCTTGCAGCGTTTTGGAGCAATAAAAAAAATTCCGGAGGGGGGGCCATTATGGCCCCCCCCCCGGCCTTAATAGGGTTAAATATTCATAGCATTTTTACTGAGAGAATAATGTGGGGAAAAAATATTTACATGCCTGCACAAATTGCAATTGTAAATGTTTAAAATTAACTTCCATTGCCAATTTTACTTACAAATGAATAAATAAACCAAACAGTTTGATAATTGTGGAGTTCATAACTAAGTATATCAAATAAACAAACAAAAATTACATGTTTGTAAAAATTAACAAAACAAAATTAAATTCATATCAAACTTTAAAATGTAAAAAATAGATAAATTAATATTAATGAAGTTCAGAAAGAAGGCATGAAAATTAGTAATGGATTGTAATTAATCAGATGATGTGAGTTAGTCCTGGATAAATGCACCATAAAGTCTAAAAAACAAATTCAAAATCACAAACCATACAATATTTCTTTTCAAAATTAGGCTACATCAAGCAACCACGTTATATATATTGGTAAATAGAGGGTGGCCCCCCAAAAAAAACGGAACGGGGCACTTCCCAAAATATAGTAACAACATGATTATGTCCATCGGATAGGGTGTCTTTTCCAATGAAAAACGATACCAAGAACAGTCATTTTGGTCGTGTGGTTTTTGTTTGAGGGCGCTGTGAGTGACACCATGTCAGGTTCCTTTTTTGGTCAATTTTTACCAAGTCAGTGCCTGTTAAATCGCACTTCCTGCCCGTCATAGCATCGAACAACCATGCCCATTCTCTCGGCACACAGCTGAATGCACACTAACAATGGCGCGCGGATTGCTCGTTGTTTTTTTAATTTTTTTTTTGGGGGGGAGGGTTTACTCGGAAAAAAAACATCTGTTACACCTTTGAATATGAAGCAAAACCACCTGACAATTACATGTATCTCCTCAACTCTTGACAGTGATTTTCTCAGAGCTCAGGAGACAGGCTGACGTCTTCTTAGGATAGGGACTTCATTTATATTTGTAAAACAAATTTCAGGGTGCCATTTTAATGCAAGCAAGCTTAAAAGTATATGAAGCCCCCGAAAACAACAGTAAATTTGTTATTCAATCAAATGTAGAATATCAAGGAGACACCATCACCATCTGGTTCTACGTAAATAATCCACACAACCATCATACAAAATCCCTCAGTATATTACATTTTTTTCAAGCTATTGAGATATATTTGGTGCAAACAAATGTACAGATATGGCTCTGGGCTGTTATTCAATTCCATACTTAAATTTAAAAATGTAAGCAGTTCATTTAGTTTTCAGCTGAAGTAAATTACTTAGCCAAAATTGTGATTCAATTAATTCAACGACTGAAAATCCTACCAAAATGTTGATGCCATTAATGTCTTCTAATATTACATTAAATTTGTTTGTTACTGAAGTAAAAGTCTAAGAATGGTTTTAATACGAGATAATTAAACTTCTCAGCCTAACAAAATGCGAAGTCAATTTCTTACTTAATCTACGTAAATATTGAACAAATAAATGGTGCCATACAAGTGATGTGGATCATCATCATCATCATCAAGTATTGTAATGAATACTAGCCCATGCCTCTGAGTTCTCTAAAAAAGCACCATCATAATTAAATGTGACCGGCTATAGCAAAACCCTGCACTTGGCGGTCATTCATGTTTTGAAGAAATGGGCATTTTAAGTTATGATTGTAAGATTGAAACAATCATATCTTCACCAATTATTGACTATTTCGTTAGATACAAAGTATCAAATGAAAGCTTGAAATGAGGCCTTTCTTATGGTATGAAAATTTTACATTTAGATTTTTACCGACAAGTGCAGGGTTTTGCTATAGCCGGTCACATATATCCCTGCCACCTTCAGTGATTCAAACCTAAAAAGAAAGAACGTTCATCGAACACCATATCAAATACCGGTATCATCCTCAGGAGAATCTCACGATAGTAGGAACATACCGACTGAAAAGTTAAATCAAGTCAAACCTGTCTTTTAATTGCGGCCAACTTTGTATAACAGCCAACCTGCATAATTATAGTGACCACCAGAAGTGATCCTCTGCAGAGATAGATAATGTCATGGAACCTGTCTATAGAGGTCGCATGTCTACTGTAGCCACTTTTCTTTTTTCCCTCAGATGGTCACTAAACACAGGTTTGACTGTACAGTATTAGAGTATTAGAGGACACCTGTCAATAGCAGCCAACAGTACCTATAGTGCCTATTCATTGGTATGGAACCTGACTATAGGGGCCACCTGTCTACTGTGGCCACTTTTCTTGTTTCCCTTTTAATAAATAGATGGTCATTATACACAGGTTAAACTGAATTTAACTGGGGCCCTTTTCGGGCCAAAACTCTCCCCCCAAAAAAGAATATTTGACATGGTGTTCCATAGACTCCCTTCTTGAATCCCAAATCACCAAGGAAACCATGAGATTACACAATAATAATAATATTAATATTAATAATAATAATAATAATGATAATAATAATAATGATGATGACGAGTATCAGAGCGTTTCACATTATCATTACCCAAGTCAACCGATGATAAACACTGCAATCATTCCTACAAACAAAGTGCAAATTTCCCACTCCCTGGGGAGTATTCCAATACTCATATATATACATAATATATACCTGGTCTATGCGTGCACATATCCGGCCACTCTTTGCCTCTTTGACCTCAGACGGGTCTTTCCCCATTATGGCCCCAATCGAGTAGTTCTGGTCAGAAATTTTCACCTGCACCGAGGAGCAACATGCAAATATACAGTACACGTACATACACACGTGGGACCAAAGAAATGGGGTAGTCCATTTGAGAGGGGGGGGGGGGGGGTGGGTCAAATCGATCGGGGAAGAACATGCATACATATTTCATCCAACGTGAGGGCGGAAAGGTTTGAAAGGGTAGTCAAATACAGAGTTATGATCGAGTAACATGCAGATTACATGCACATGTGGGACCAAAGCATGGGGTAGTTGATTTCATGAAAGGGGCAGATCGGTAGAGGTATAGACATGCACATGAATGGAAGCCAATGTCAGTGAAGACAGAAAGGTTTGAAAGGGGTTAAACATTCAATGAGAGTTTTGAGTGACATGTATGTATACACACATGGGTTGAAAGAAAGGGTGAGACGATGTGAAGGGGGGAGGGGGGAGATAGACAGGGGGATGGACATGCAGATACAACCATATCACATTGATCCGATTTGAAAGGGGCATATGGGCAGGGCGATGAACATGCGCATGAAATCCAAAATGAGTGTAAAGAAGGAAAGGTTTGAAAGGGGAATAACATATGAGGAGCAACATGCAGACATATGTACATGTACATACACACGTGGGTCAAAAGAAATGGGTGGGTCAATTTGATGGAGAGGGGGGGGGGGGGGGGAGGGGGCAAATTGGAAGGGGGATGGAAATGCAGATGAATGGAAGCCAGTGTCAGTGAAGACAGAAAGGTTTGAAAGGGATTAAAGAGTCATTGCGAGAAGGACCACAAATAAAGGTGTTATTATAATACATGACCACGCACCATACATACATGAGACAAAAAGGAAAGAATGGAGAAAAGAAAAAACATGAAAATGCAATGATCAAACCAAGAAAATAATGAGCAGCCCCAAACCAAAATTACACTATAAAGGAATTAGTACAGAAATACATTGTGCATAGTGTACATGTAGCTAGCAAGAACAAATGAAATAGGAGGAAAGTTAAATTTCTAGCAAGTGACAGCAAGTGTAAGACAGATAAAGAGAAGTATTGGTATGTTATGATGATGTGATGTGATGCGATGGCAATGGAAAAGCATTTGCGACATGGATTTGCAGATACAACAAAAATGCAACAGAAAAATGCAAGGAAGGGAAGGAAAAATTAAAACAATGAGTGCAGTAGGTGGGATACTTTGAACATTGACACACCATGAGACAATACAGTTATTTCCTTTTGCAATTTTTCCCCCACAGCAGCATCACAAAGTCACGATAAACAGGGACTTTTCATCGATTTTGCGGATGTGGACCGTGTAGTGCTCATATCAGCCCGTCAAAAGCATCCACTGGGATATCAGGGTTGCCAGAGTTCTACAAGTTGAGAGCCTTAAAAACAGAAGTTTGACTCCTGATTGGTGCAGATTTGTGCAGAAAATTGTTAGAATGATCCTGAATTTCAAGGTGACCAGACAATGAATTCTGGCTGTTGCGTGAAAACTAGCTGGTTTATATACATTGACTGATGTAAAAATGCAATTTTTCAGAGAGGTACATCCACAGTCAATGGACATGATTATGTCCTGACGATGCTAACCATGTGAATGCACAAGTGATAAAAAAACATGCCAAATTAAGGATAGATTAAAAACCTAGAGGAAACTGACCCAAAATAACTTGATCAAATGAAACGATCAAAGAAAAATCAGCTTTGCTCAGGAATCGAACCCGAGATCAGATTTAGGATGATGCCAAATTAGTAAAAGACCAGGGGATAGCACAACCAGTGGATGTGCGAATTTTAGATACTATGCATAATGTGCAAAACTTCATTGACGTTACACGTAGCAGTCCACAGAATCGTTAGTCGAGGTGCAAATCGAAAAGTCCCTATTTAAATAACAACACTAACAACAACAACATCGCAAGGTCACAGTAAGCAACAACACTGACAACAACATTGCAAGGTCACAGTAAGCAACAACACTGGCAACAACATCGCAAGGTCACAGTAACCAACGATACAGACAACAAAATGATGACATGTGTTATTTGTACAGATGTTACCTTAGGGATGACTATATGTAGTCTGCGTTTGGAATGGATCTGCGTTTTATGGGTTAAATGTCGGGTGAGTACAGGTATGGGTTGATTAATGAAAAGTTGGTAGACCATAGATGACATAATTATGTGTTGACTGAAGAAAATGAAATATGGGGGCGTGAAAATTCCCTCCACAATTTTACCAATAATTGTTCAATTTGTCAATATTATCATAATGCTTAAACTTATCAATTCATTAGACTAAAATAAGATAACATGTATCAATACAATGAGCTTCATTTAATTGATCATCCCAAAATATGTAAGTGCATACATTTTTTAATGAATGGTTGAATAGCATGAGAAAACAAAATATCACTAAAAATGTTTGTTGTGAACACAATGAATGCATTTAGTATTGGAGGAAAATCATATTGAATAATTAAAATAAATTGGTAGAGATGGTATTTGGCAAAGTTTCTCAATAATCCTAATGATCCTATAAATATGTTAAATACTCTACAAAGTAAATCATGTATAGTATGAGTACATGTACATGTACGTATATTAGAGCCTACAACAAAAATGAAAGCTGTTAAAACCCCAAAAATATTCCTACAAACATGCAAAATTATATGGAAATATACACATAATGTAAACTAATATATCCCAAACTAAAAACAAATCTTCACAACTGAGTGTCTACATATGTCCATTGCTCTTGTTCTTAATGAAGCATTAATGGAATATTATGGAGTTTAGACAATTTACGACATGGATGTCTACATCACAATTAAAGCCCCTCCTCACGTTCACTCAATAACCACTTACAAAACTCTAGGTATGGAAGTCATAGAGGGGGGGGGGGGGGGCGGGGGGTCTGATCGTAGACATTGACCCATGATTAGGCCTAGCCCCCACTTCCCAATATCTTGTTGAAGATAACATAAATTGATCAATATGTCATGCTCAGCTAGATGGCAGGCAGCGAACATTCAGGCCCGGATCTATCGAGTGCTGCTCGTGGACAAGTAAAACAATTTATAATTTCTAACAATATGACTGTTAATGCTTGCTAACCAGCAAATTTCACCATCTAAGAAGACAAACATTCATTTGGTGGCTTTAGTAAATGTGAAGCATCAACATTCTTAACAAGTAAGGAATTTACATTCTTTCTCCTTCAGTTTACAAATGGCACTCCATAGATGTAGACCATGGTTTAAACCATGGTTTACACAAACCTCCTTTGTGAATTCCACCCTGAGTGAACGTGGACCTTAACGTGACAACATCCACGTCTAGACCCAGCCCCCACTTCCCAATCTCTTGAGGATGATGTGGATTTGACCAAGTTGGCACTGTCCTAGAGGAGGCTGAAGGACGGGTAGTGAATGTTGAGTAAATGTGGGGGCTGGGGATAATCACAGAAGTTGACGTGATAATGTCTTTTTTTTTCGCACAATTTGATCATTAAAGTTTGCATTATTTATCTTTGCTACTTTGAAATTTTTTTTTTTTACAAAAGCCTGTGACTTGTCTGAATACCCCCTGAATTAAATTTCTTCACTTGTTAAAATGGTGGAAATAAATGAAATTTTAAATTGCAAAGAATACATTACCTGTTCTCTCTCGTTCTTCTTCTTGTTGAGCTCTTCCAGCGCTAGCTCATGCTCCATCTGGAATTGGTCCCTTTTCTTCAACACCGACTGCATTTGCGCAAAATAAAAATTAAATAGTTTTTAAAATGTTGTCACTCGCATACAAAAACAAGAAAGGAAGGGTTGATTACTTGAGCTCTTCCAGCGCTAGCTCATACTCTATCTGGAATTGGTCCCTCTTCTTCAACACCGACTGTATTTGCGCAAAATAAAAATTAAATAGTTTTTAAAATGTTGTCACTCGCATAAAAAAAAACAAGAAAGGGAAAAAGGTTGATTAATTGAGCTCTTCCAGCGCTAGCTCATACTCCATCTGGAATTGGTCCCTTTTCTTCAACACTGACTGCATTTGCGCAAAATATTTTAAAAATGTATGTCATTCGTATAAAAAAACAAGACATAAAACATTCTTAAAACAAGGCTCTGCAATAACTGTTTTTCGCTAGCGGTCCAGTTGGGCCAGTAAAATAGCTTCCTCACACTGTCGGTGGCCCAAATAAAATATTTCAATACTGGTTCCATAGTTACTTTGTCATTTGTAAAGTGCTTTTTTAATCAAAATCTTAGTTGATCTTTAATGAAATAATGGAAGAAGGTTTTAATGGTAGAATACAATATTCACTCAATTCATCACTATGAGTTTGATAATCTTAATCATAATGCAATCAATTGAAGTTGGAATGCATGTACTATTTTACAGAGTAAAAAGCTACAAATCGAGAGCCTGAAATCAGAGTTTTAAAACTCGATTTGGGTGGAAAATGAATTACTGAAATTGAGTCTGAATGAGTCTGAAATTATAGGTGATCAGGGCCTGACTTCAAGGCTTTTGCCTACTGGCCTACTGGCATCCCTGATAAATAGATTACAACATCAAAATATCAAATTTAACTGCTTACCTTGATTGAATCTGTATAGAGGATATACTCCTTGCAGAAAGGTAGAAAGTCTGTTTCTTGAGTTGAAATCTGGAGGATGGAAAGGGCAAACAAAAAAGATAAATAGAGTCCGTCTTTTGTAATAAAATTCTTTTGTAATAACATACATGTAGTAATGGAACTGGACATTTCCCTTCTTAGCAACCAATTCGTCACAATTTTTTGGCTTGCCTGATTTTGTTTAGAACCAGTTATCCATGGCAATGAACAGCTATGATGTCACACTTCAGTTCTCTACATGTATGTACCCAAGGTAGAAGAATGAAACAACAAAAGATTAAAGTGAGGCCTGTAAAGTGTCTAACTCCATGAAAATTACTTGGAGCTTCCTCGTTTCTCTTCTACCGTGTTGTTTAGCTTATGGTAAGAGAAGAATAAAATAGGGTTAGATTTTTTCAAATGCCCCTTAGTATGACGATATCTATCATTCAGCTCAAAAGCGTTAACAAACGGTCATAAACCTCATAAACGTCCGTTGTAAAAGCTGACGCATTTTCGCTTTTTTAACCAGGAAAGCAGTGTTCTTTTTCAATGAAACTTTCACACATCATTCGGACATATCTTACAATGATTTTGGTACAGGATTGAAGTCTCAAATGTCATTTTGGGCAATATTTTACAGGCCTTACTTTAAAGAATAAATTTGATATTGCGTTTCATTTACATTTATATTATGAACAATTCTACATGGGAGAGATGAAGAAAGTAATTTCAATGAATAAACAAAAATTATTTCATTTGCAACATTAATTGAATAAATTATGTAACCGATGATAAAAAGAAATGCCTGATGTGGTATCATTAACATTTCACATCAAAACATTCCTGAATTTTGCTTAATTTGTGGATCTCTTTTTTTTCTTTTTTAAAAATAATATGCTATAGTGAACAATAGCCCAAAAGGTGAGATATAAATCTAACTCTATTATAGGCAAAGAGCGCTATAAAGACATCCTCATAGGCAAATCAATGGTTCACAGCAGCTTAAGATTTCTGAATGCCCTCAGATACTTGATGTCCTTGTCAAAAGGTGCTGATGCACACTTGTCTTGAATGATTGAACTCCATTGTTGTTGATTGCGCCATCTATATTCTCTGGCAGACGGTTCCACACATTGACTGCAGCATGTATGAAGCTCCTGCCAGTTGAGTGGGTTCTTGACTTGGGTTCTGATAGAGCATGGCTCGGCATTGACGTGCTGGCACGAGTTGCTCTTCTAATGGTGTAAGGTTGGGGAAGCATCGTCTTCAGGTCAGAGGGACACTGGCTGGTATGCATCTTGTAAAGAACAGTTGTGGCAGCTACCTGTCTTCTATGATGGAGAGGAGGAATGTTCACGTTCAGGCGTGCTTGCTCCTCGTCCACACTGATGATGCGCAGAGCCTTACTCTGGATCCGATCCAGAAGTCTGAGTGTAGTAGCTGAAGCGTTCAGCCAGCTCAGTGATTCACATACACCAATGTTACATTTAACAACTACCTAAGTTGTCAAAAACTTGCTATCTTTGTGATTGAAGCATTAAGGATGCATTCTAAGGATTGTTCTTCTTTTTACATGAAATCACGTCAAGGAAAAAAATACACGGGGGGAGGCGGGCGAATTCGCCCCCGAAATGCGTGATTTTTCTGCATGATTGGATCGTGATGGAATGCCGATCTGATGATCACTTACAGCATTAGAGCTAAATAGTAGCCCTTGAAATTCGAAAAAAGAGCCCCGGAAATTTGTAGCCCCCGAAAGTTGGAAAAGTAGCCCCTGAAAACTTCCATAAAAGTAGATAGGGAGCCCCCGAAATAAAAATATTAATTTTTTCCCTGAATCATGTACCTGATCTTCAATTGACTTTGAACACGTCTCAACAGCATCTGCTATGTTGGTGAGCGGAGCGTTGAGGTCGTTTTCTGAGCTGCTCCACAGCCGGAAGGCAGGACTGTATTGTTTGAGCTCTCCTACATACTCTGTGACAAGGAAAGAAAACAACTTTCATTTAAAGAGGAAGTTGTGTTGACCCTTAAAAACTAAATGACACCATACAAACGATTTTGATGATCGTATCAACCATCTATATGATCTCCGGTAAAATCATATAATTTTGTTTCTATTCACTTCAATCGCACTGATATATAAAATGGAAATGTAGGCATGGCTCCACAGTCCACACGATGTGTTTTGGCTAGCAGTACCGTCGAGCCAATAAAATTATCTTCTCTAAATTGTTGGTTGCCTGAAACAGACATTTGCTTGCCCCATACATGAATTTAATTTATAAGCTGTCCACAATATTCATAATCTCACTTTCCCCATTATTTCATTTCATTTCATTTGTACCTTGTCCCGTATTCATAATTCTTTTATTTTTAATAAAACCTGCAAAATATAGACGACTTTTCATAGAATCATGCAGTAATGCCTTTTATAAAAAAAAGTATACTGGAACTGGACCGACATTAATTTGAACTGGCCCTGGGCCCCGTTTCATGAAAGGGTCTCATCTCTGTACGTACAAAACCTTGGTATAACTTGTGACATTTATGGCAACGTCGCATGTTGCATGAAAGCGTCTTTGTCCTTTGTGATCGGAACAAACGCCATCCGTATATCCGTAGATCAGTCACAGTGACATGACAGTTAAGACCGTCTTAGCTAAGACTCTTTCATGAAATGGGGCCCTGGATCATTGGACAAGTGCTATTATCGAGCCCCGGTGGAAGGCCTACTGTACCTTTTTGTTTTGTTGAGTAGCTTCTATGATATCCTATCAACAGATCCTAGCTTCACCGCAAATGTGAGAGTATTTAGGACTCGTTTTTATCTGTACTGTACTGAGGTTTATTTTGGAAGCATTCATTTTAATGAATTACAGTGGGCCTACCTTTTGTTTCGTTGAGTATCCTCCCTGATATCCTATAAACAGATCCTAGCTTCACCGCAAAGGTGAGAGTATTTGGGACTCCTATTTCTTAGCAAAACTGCTTTCGTTTTCATCTGTACTGTACTGATGTTTTTTTTGTAAGCATTTATTTTAAGGAATTACAGTAAGCCTACCTTTTGTTTCGTTGAGTACCCTCTGCAATATCCTATCGACAGATCCTAGCTTCACCGCAAAGGTGAGAGTATTTGGGACTCCTATTTCTTAGCATAACTGCTGTCGTTTTCATCTGTACTGTCTTAATGTTTTTTTTTGTAAGCATTTATTTTCAATGAATTACAGGAAGCCTACCTTTTGTTTCGTTGAGTATCCTCCCCGATATCCTATCGACAGATCCCAATTTCTCCGCAAATGTGTTGATATACTCTCCCATCACGGTGTATTCGGGACTCCTATTCCTTAGCAACGCCGCTGTCGTTGACGTCCGTAACGACGATCCCATTCTGCTCATCATCGACATGTACTTGCTCCTGTGCGATGTAAGTTCCTATATTGATAGCAAAGACAAAGACTCCTATAAACATTAATTGTCCCTGCAACAAAACTTTTTATCAAATCAAAGCCCAAATTGGATAACCAGCTACACATCATAGCAGCAGGGGTGAAAGACAAACCAAGCCTGGTTGTAAAACGGGGGACGGTTCATCTCCCGAGCGATCATCATCAAATTGGCAACACATGAAGGGGTTACCAATACCTTGGCAGTGAGAAAGATGTGGCAGTAATCAATTCCTGACCATTATCAAATTGGCAACACATAAAGGGGTTACCCATACCATGGCAGTGAGGAAGACGTGGCAGTAATCAATTCCTGATCATTATCAAATTGGCAACACATAAAGGTGGTTACCCATACCTTGACAGTGAGGAAGATGTGGAGGTTCTCGTTGAAGGACAGGACCGGGTGCTCGGAGATGCGGCCCAGGAACTTGTGCAGGGCCTTGCATCGCGCCAGCAGGAACTCCCGGGCGAAGCGGTCCAGCCGCATGCTCTGCTTCTCAGGCAGGGGCTGGGGATGGGGGAGGGGAAAGATTGCATGGAGACAAATTATACATTAGTGTTTAACACAATTTCAAGCATGTGGGACTAACAGTCACTGTTAGTCCCACATGCTTGAAATTGTGTTGTTCCAGTTACTAAATCCACAAATAAAAAGGAAAAAGAAAACAAATTTACTACTAGAGTTTTACGGTACTGATACAGTAATACATTGGGACATCCAAATGACAAGATAGAGCTAAGACAGTCCTGTCAGTGATGCTACAATTTCTCTTTATTTTCTCTGAAGGTTTATTGCTGTGTTATTCTTTTAAAAAAAGGAGAGGGTAAAGTAGGAATAGGTCTTGGCTATTGGTCGAAATCATTGTTGGCTCATTTAATATGTAATTATACAAATCGGACAAGAAATTGCTGTACGAGCAGACTTCATGGAATTGGTCCAGATAATGATGGTGATGATGATATTTACTATTTAGGATGTCTCTTGAATTCTTATTACTGCAATTCAACTTAGAGATCTTTTTCAAGCAATTTAGTAATGTTTAAATGCAACAGACATAAATAGTTTAAAATTAATTGAGTAATACATGAAGTCATTCCAGGGAAGGGTAAATAGAACGACGAACTTACTGGGACAAGATGAGTTGGTTGTACTTCTTCTAGTTTCTGTCTGAGCCAGAGGAAATCCTGGTACCTCCGCCTCACAGAAAACTCTGGGTTGTCAAACGAGCTCCTCGTGGTCTAGGGGAATCAAGAACAAAGACAATGAAAATAAGACGAAGTTATATAATTACACATACAGTTATGATTCAAATTGTTTATCGTTATCATTATCCAAGGTTATATCATTATTGATAGTTTGAATTTCATCATAATCATCATATCATTGTCATCATCATCATCATCATCATCACCATCCTTATCACCATCACCATCACTATTATCATCACCATCACAAACACCATCATCATCTGATCATCTGATCATCATTATCATCATCACCTTCATCATCATCATCATCATCATCATCATCATCATCATCATCATCATCATCATCCTTATCACCATCACCATCACTATTATCATCACCATCACAAACACCATCATCATCTGATCATCATCATCATTATCATCATCACCTTCATCATCATCATCATCATCATCATCATCATCATCATCATCATCATCATCATCATCATCACAATCATCATCACCACAATCACCATGAGCATCATCACCATCATTCATCATCATCACCACCACCGTCACCATAACCATCACGAACACCATCATCATTACCAGCATCATCTTCATCACCACAATGCACATCCCCATCACAAAAACCACCATCATCATCATCATCATCATCATCATCATAACTACAGTACAACCACAACCATCACCATGACCATCATCATCACCACCACCGCACCATAACCATCACAAGATCATCATCATCATCAATTCACCTTGGTCGTGACGCGATAGCTGACATAGGACTCCATGTTGGTGACATGCTTCGTGGGGTCATCGACCTTTACGAACAGGTCTCTCGTTTCCTGGTCATCGTCAAATTTGTAGGAGCCAATCAGAGCCCTCATCGATGCCGAGCTGTCACCGCCGTGAGAAGCCATGATTGTCTAAAAACAAAAAAATGTATACATTTAATAAAAAGCATTGTTGTGACCACATGTGGCCCAGTTGGGCTTGCAATTAAAAACAAGATTTTTTACATTCGAGATCTAGTGGCCCAAAACTTGAATCTGTTGGTCCCAAACAAAGAATAACGGGTACAAATTTGCATTAAAAATGTTTGCATTTCGAGTTCATTTACAGAAAGGTACGCCCCTTTTCAAAGACCTGAAGTACACTTGTAAGAATATATCAAAGACGTGATTAAACTCAAGTGCATTTGAGCCAATCAGCTGGATGTGAAAAAGGGCGCATACCCATACAATGTATTGTAAATGGTCCTGAAACTTGGTAGGACGGCCGACGGCGCTAGATCAACAAATCTACTGTTTTCATGGCCTCTTTTACATTTAATTGCAGTCTTTTACTGTCGGCGATTCTAGTAAAAGACTTCAATTAAATTTAAAAGACTACTAGTACTACTAGTGTGGCACGCACACAAATTCTGACGAAAAAGTTTGTGTTTGATTGCAACCTTGCCCTTGGCTTCTAACTTCTAAGGCTTAAGATTGATCAGAACTCTCGTAAGCAACATTTTCAATTTGTACCCTTTTTTCTCTTCTCCACGAACATACTTAACATAGTCATGAAATATTTATCCTTTTCATTTCTTCACAGTTTTTATGTTTGCAAACACATGCATGACATGCAAAAAATTATCCCTCTTTTGAATTTGACTTGTGATGTGGGGAAATTATGTGAACGATCATCATGCGTTCAAGGACAAACACACAAAACAGCCAATTATTTAAACACTCACTGCCGGCATGAACGGGTAGAATTCATGCATACACACACACTCTTTCTCATGCATGAAATAATTAACACAGAAACAGACACAATAACAATGTCAATGTGTTATTGAAAAAGTGCAGTGACCTGTGAAGCAAGCAAATAATGTACAGTCTTTATACAGAAAAGCCAAAACTTTGTTGTGTTTTTCATGTGACAGTGATATAACAAATGTATCAGAAAATGAGAATTTTAATGAAGATTAACAATTTAAGTGACAATTTCATACCGATATTATTTCCTCTTCGTCATCATACATCGCTGCAGCGAGTGGGTGAATGTCCTTGTCAGATTTTGGTCCATTTTCACAAACATTGTTGATAGTGGGTGGTTCTGCTGTTTCTGCCATGTTGATGTGTTGGCATTAGCAATTTACCGTGGTCGATTTTGAATAGAAAAGTAGGTATTGTATTGCTATTAAACCACGTTTTTTACAATAATCTCAATAACAAATAATAGTATAAATAGTACAAGAATATTTTAAGTGAATACATGTAATTTATATCATTTTTCTTGTAATAAATTATATGCAAAAAGAATACTCATTCTGGCTCGGCGTCGTCTGCTTGCAAATTATCAAAGATTATATCTCGTCAGTTGACAAGAAAATGTTAAATATACAATAAATATCAATACTTTAACGTATATGAGCATGTCTAATTCAGGAACAAGTACACCACAAGGTATATATTATGCTTATTTGAATATGCAATTGCTTTATTGCGTTTGTTTGGACATGATTGTAATGTTTTTATTTAACCTTCAAAGTGTGCTTAGTCCCATGTGTGATATTTCCTGTTATTACGCTGGTATATGCGTGCATATGACAATTTCGTTGACTTTGTCTTCGCACGATGTTGTAAACAAGTAAAATTTGGGTTAGTAACTGAGTGTGCAGTCTATTAATGGGGCTGTGTAATCTCTATTGAAAAGGAACATTATTATAAACATTAGTTAATGACAAGAAGATTGATATCCTAAAATCTAAATTGCTTAAGTTAAAGGGCATCAAGCGTGGGGATGCTACATAGCGGGTCGCAATTTTTGAACTGGGTTAGTTTGCGCGCACCGCATGACACTGAGCTAACGTGCATTACGCACCGTTCGCAACGCGTATGCAAGATGGCGCCGCGCATCTCATTTGACGAATCTGAACTACCTTTAAGCTGCAATTGATATTTGCGTTGAGATCTCATCTCACTTCTCACGACTCGAAGTCGAGTCAAGACTCGACACAACAATGCATTGACACTCCCAACAGTTGGTTTATAATTATATATCTTCAACATTCATGACAGTTGAGTCTTCAGTTCACAACTCACATGAATGAATGAATAATATAAAATCAGAAGAGAGATTTGTGTGATTGTGTGTTTTTGACATTTGAGTGATGCATGATGATGGTTGGACTTTGGGAATTAATTGTGTTGGTGTCGATGTGGCATGCCAATGTCATGTGCAATTGTATGCATATACATGTCCTAAACTAACGACAAAAATTAATTAAATTTAAAACAGAAATTCTCAACAGCATTGGACATTAAAGCATTGCCGATAAGATTTCCCATGGAGTTGCTGATACACGTAGATCGAAAAAATCTATCGTTTTCATGGCCTCTTTTTACATTTAAATTTAAATTGCAGTTTTCTGTCGGCCATAGTTAGAATGGCCGACAGTAAACAAGTCAAACTGATTGGGGGGGGGGGGGGGGGGGGGGGCGGGGGCACACCTTATTTATTTCTTTGTTTTTGCAAACAAATCTTCCCCTTATGTTTTCTATTGTTTTGTTTTTTTCTCAAATGATTTGGGCATGGGGAGGGGGGAGGCACAGCCCCAGCTATATATGCCACTGTGAATGGTTCTAAACAACTTGTATTTATTTTGGGTTTTTCAAAGTGCACAGAGCTGGCCAATTGCTTTCTTTTGATAGCAACAACCACTAGGTTAACAATGTTGGGCTTGCGTGACATATATTGTTTAGAAACATTTCCCATGGCATTGAATAGCTGTGGTGTTACACTTTGGTACTCATTATATAAAAGAGTACTTGACCAACATAGCATGTCGAAGATATTCACCTTTATGGGTACAGTGTTTCTAAACAATGTCAGGCAAGCCACAAATTTGACCCAGTGAGCAGTGGCATAGCTAGGGGGGCACAGGGAGAGGGGCTGAGCCCCCCCCCCCCCACAAATAATGTGTGTGCCCCCCCCCCCCCTCCCCCCGCCCAATTAGTCTACTAACCATGTTACACCACTACCAGTGTCGTGAGCATTAAGAAGGTTATATCCACTTTCAAGGGTCTTATTCAAAGGAAAAAGTTGTTAACCCATTCCCTACGAGTTTATGAAATCCCCATAGACTTTGTACACAACCCACTCGGTTCCTGTGGTCAAGGGGTTAAGAACTATTAATAACAAAAGAAGATGTAGTAACTTCTGAAAGTGCGGTAGCATTTTCTGTCTATAGTATTACAAAAGTAATTTGCTGTACATCTAGAAAATAGAGATCAAAGATTGGAAAGGGGTAAATAATCGTAAATCTGTAGAATGCAATTTGTGGAATGTTAACTGTTTCCATTTTAATAGTTTAAGGATTAGTTTGCAACAATTCCCTACAGGTACAATAACCAGACCAAAGCAGTGATCATGTCATCAGTGCATATCATATATAGTAATGGTTCTAAACAAGTTGCGCTTTGATATACAGGTTTTTGGTAGTGATTTGGAGCTGGATGATTGCCTTTGAATTAGTAACAGCTTGGTCAGACATTTCTGGCTTGCCTGACATTGTTTTAGAACCATATACCCATTTTATTGAATAGAGTACTGAAGGAGTGATGTCACATTCCTTTGTTATAACATACACTAGTACTGGGGGCATGGGCCCGATTACGGACCAGCGACATTTACCATGGTAATAAGCATCATTGGCTCTAACTCAGCGATGTCAATATGCTAGAATTGCATACAAATCAACAGAACGTAGCAGAGCACACATACCGCCCTTGCTCATTCAACCGTAAAGGATTACACAAGGATTAGAGAGATCAGTGGAACTAGGGCTGGTCCTGGGTCATGATCGTGCTCTCGGCCACTGGCTCTGAACAAGTTGTCCTTTGATACAGGCTTTTGGTAGTGGATTGGTGTATAAATACCTTCTTAGCAACCACTCAATCAGAAATGTCTGCCGGGCTTGCCTGACATTGTTTAGAACCATTACCCATGTCAATGAATAGCTTTGACATCACACTTCAGTTCTCTATATAAAGGGCTGCTTCATGCTTGGATGTTATACACAAGTTTGTAGACCTGTGTTTTAATGCACCTGTGACAATTTTCAATAGAATCTGTGGCGCCATGGAGTATAACAGGTGTAGCCGTAGGTATCATTTTGTAAAATGTGGCAAAGTATTTGTTTTAGTTTACACATGTAGATAGTTCTAAAGCTTTACATTTAGAGGCGAGAGTAAAGTTAAGTTGATTGATTCTGCAACTTGAACCTCAAAGCATTCATCTTTTGAGTGAAGAGTGAAGTATGACTTTTTTTGTTAAATATAAGGGGGAAGAGTCCCGGGGGGGGGGGTGGGGGGCGGGGGTGGGGGTACTCAGATTATAGTCGGACGGGGGTGTGCGGCTAAGACCTCCGAACCCATACCCACATCTAAGGGTCCTTTTGCTGTAAATAGGTACCCATGTCTAAGGATTTTTTTTCGCCGGCGTCGCATGTTCGCTGTGTATTTCCCGCAAATGTTGTGGTTTCTCTTAGCGAGCTTGAAAATGTTTGCAATTTCGCATCGGCAAATCCCAAAATCCCGGATAAAAGAAAGGAAATTTTAAAAAGGGACCCATGTCTAAGGATTTTTTTAATGAAAAGGGGACCCATGTCTAAGGATCTTTCGGCACATCCCGTATACCCAATATACGTGAGTACCTCCCCCCGGGGGAAGAGTATTATTTATTTTTTTTCACTCATTCAGGAGTTTACCAACAAAAATGGGCTGCGGTCTTTTGAAAATGCATGACATGTACGAGACTTGATCTTATTAGAAAAAATATAAATTTTGGCATTGCTATGCATGAATTTCTTATAATCGATAAATAAATATTATTTTTGTCATGTTCTTCATTTCCTACTTTCTCTTGTTTACAGTCCCAGGACAAAATTTCAGTTAAAATTTTAATTGGTACCCATTGAATTCAATGGGTACCCATTAAAGCCAATGGGTACCCATTGAAATTCTAATTGATACCCATTGAAACTGAATTCAATTGGTACCCATTGGCATGGGTTTCAATTGGTACCCATTGATTTCAATTGGTAATTGTTTCATTTTCCATATACTTCGATTACCAATTGATTTCAATTGGTAATTTTTAATTGGTAATTTTCAATTGGTAATCCTGATTACCAATTGAATTCAATTGGTAATATAGTCAATGGGATTTTCTCCCTGGGGTGCAGCAGAATACCAGGATGGCGATCCCGAATGAACTTCAGGACAGGAGATTTAATTAATTTTTTTTTTTTTTAATGTTTCTTCATTTCCCACTTTTCAATGCAACAGAATAGCAAAAGAGTTACACAAATCAAGAAAATGCTTTAATATGTTTGTAATATTTCGATTTTTTCTATCTGTTGTTTTACAGTGCAGCAGAATAACAGGATGGCGATCCTGGATGAACTTCAGGAGAAGAAGAAGAGGATGAGGATGCAGACGGGGGGACCGGCAACACCAAGGTACTTTCTGACCCCCCCCCCCCCCCTGCAAGTCAGCAAGTCAAGGAGCTTACTGCTGCCCCACTCCCCTCCCCCCCCCCCCATTCCTAAACAGGGATGTTTCGTGAAAGGGGTCTTGGCTTACTATTTATGTTGTCTGGTGCAAAGCAAGGTTGCATTTATCCCCGCGTTCAGACGCTAAAGCTTTTGAATTTCCAACTTATGTTTGTAAAATTGAAGCACTCATATCTTTGCCAATAATTGACTATTTTTTTTAGAACAAAAGTATCAAATGAAAGCTTGTGATGAGGCCTTTCTCATGGTATGGAACTCTACATTCTGATTTTTACCGACAAGTGCAGGGTTTTGCTATAGCCGGTCACAAATAAGGCATTCTCTTCGCAGACGTGCCCATGACTTGGTTTGCGTGACTGAAAGAACACATGCTCTATGCAATTTGTATAGCGCATCGGTTCTTTCAGTCATGCATGACAAGTCGTGGACATGTCTGCAAAGAGAATGCCACAAATTGTAAGCTTTAGCGTTTGGGTAAACATCCATAAACATTAGTTAAGTGACTTTGAAAGGGAATGTCTGCTTTAAAAAAATATTTATTCAAAAGATGCATGATACCTGATAAGTGATAATGTTATGTTTTGTTCTTTCTTTTTATTTTAGTGTCATTTTGCCCCTGAAAGATACTCCAATGGGGGTAAGTTGTATAAACATCTATCCATCTAACTATCCATCCATCCATCCATCCATCCATCCATCCATCCATCCATCCATCCATCCATCCATCCATCCATCCATCCATCCATCCATCCATCCATCCATCCATCCATCCATCCATCCATCCATCCATCCATCCATCCATCCATCCATCCATCCATCCATCCATCCATCCATCCATCCATCCATCCATCCATCCATCCATGTATCTATCTATAGTTATTAACGAGTTGGTATAGAAATTACCCATTGCCCGAAGTATTTAAGCACAAAGTTATTTGATTAACTAGTTCATTTAAGCACATTGTTTTATATGACTTAGTATTGCAGATTGCATTGATCCAAACTCTTTCTTTTTCTCTTTATTGATCGTATGGTTTCTTTAACCAATTTAATCTGTCCATTTGATTTCAGATGCTCTCCATCCATCCATCCATCCATCCATCCATCCATCCATCCATCCATCTAAATTAAATCCATGGTCTATAAGAACTGTTTTTATATCTTCATTGTCGCTTTATTGATCTTTATACAGTACATGGTTTCATTCTCCAATTTCGTCTGAATTACGTTTGATTTCAGATGCCAAGAGATCCGCAGGAGGCTCAGATAAATGCAGCCAAACAGCAAGCAGCTCTTGTGGTACAGTACAACTTTTCCAAATGTTTTTAAAGGGGTAGTTCAGTTTTGGTAAAGAGGGCGCTGCACAAAATAATTTTTTTGTGAGATAATATAAAACTGAGTGTAAAATTTGAAAGAGCATACAATTTTAATGGCAGAATAAACTTTATTTGATCAAAATCGGTTCAGAAACGGCTGAAATACTAATAAATATGTTTGATCGGAATAGATTTATTCAATGATTTTTTCAAAAGTTTTAGAAATGCTTACACTTTTTCAACAAAAAAAAAAGAAGGTTTTTAAATAGTTGTTGATGATCTCTCTATTTAATCATTATTTCAACAAAACATTACATGCATAATTTTGTATGAAAAATGGTTGAAACCAATCCTTTTTTAGAGAGTGCCCTCTTATGTTTTAATGGCTCTTTTTAATAACAGGCTTTTTACTTAGTCGTTTGTAAGAGTTTATAACTATTAGTGTGTAATGTTATTGTGCAGGTTTTGGTTACTAAAGCTCAGCCTTACCAAAACTGTACTACTCCTTTAAAGGGAACAAACACCTACAAATAATATTCTTATAAATGAAAAGTTATAGTTTTAGTAGTCCATTTCACCAACAAGTTCAGACAAATAGGTTTCCAGACAAATTATATAGTTGGAAAACTCATCACCATACTAAATTATGTGTTCATGGGTCTGCAGAAGAAGACTATCTAAGACATAGGCATCATCCATGATTCTATTGTCTTCAAACATACGCCTGTATAGAATTGGCGCACTCGCAGACGTTTGGCGCATACAGAACCATGAGGCCCTGTTGGTTCCATAAGTTTTGTTGATTATTTGTATTATGTATGAGTTACACAACCCATGCAAAGTGCTGGACATCTATTCCATATGATCAAACAAAGCACCAAAACATATAAGTCTTAGTTGTTCTTTGCATGGTGGTCCCCTTTAATAGTAGGTCTACAGCCAATCAGCATGTAGCATTGCAGCTGTTGCCACGGTAGTTACAATAATTGGACACTTTAAAATGTATCATTCCTTTGCACCCGCTCCCCTCTCACCCCCATTCCCACACCAAATTTTGGGGCCAACACCCCTTTCGCAGTATGTCTATTTTATCTTTTAAATTGTATTTGTTTACTGACTTGTGTTTGCACTTCTTATGGCAAACCCAACCTTATTTTCTAAAGTTAAATGTATTTAATTTTTTTGTTTCCTTTTTTTCCTTTTATCTCCGCCCCATACAGCATGCACACACCAACTCCGCTGCCTTCTTCATCACCCAGGACTCGTCTTTCGGTAACCTCATCTTGCCCGTCATCCCCAGAATACCTCCGCCACCGGAATAGCGACTGGTGAAACGCAAGACAGCAACAAATTATTTGTGGCCAATGATGATCCACTGACTGACATTTCTATTGATACTTTTCTAGCAATTGAAAATTCGATACTTTTTACAGACCCAAAAAAAGAGATAACCAAGAAAAACTTTGTCTGTCATTCCGAGATCACCTTCGCCACTAGAATAGCGCCCCCACTGGTGAAATGCAAGACAGCGATGAGTTATCAATGATGGATTATGATCTGTTGACTGACATTTCTATTGATACTTTTTTAGTGGAAAACAAAAATGCTAAAAAGGAAAAGTTTTGCCTGTCTTTCTGAGAATACCTCTGCCACCGGAATAGCTCCCCCCTATCAGTGAAACGTAAGAAGACAGTGATGAGTTATCAGTGCCCAGTTATGACCCGTGGATGATTTTCTACCATAACTCTTGACATTTCTAATGATATTTCATACTGCTGAAAACAACAATGAAATAGACAGTTCTGACCGTGGTTCCCAGATTACCACCGCAACTGGAGTACAGTCCCCCCTCCCCCACTTGTGAAAGACAAGATAGTGATATTAAGTTCATAGTGGCTGTTGATGATCTGTTGATTATTATCTACCACAAGACTTGATGTTTCTATCAATATTTGTTTACTGTTGAAAATAAAGATAATAGCGAGGATAAGTCTAGCTCGTCATTTCAAGGCCATCTCCGCCATTAGAATAGCGCCCCCATTGATGAAAACGCAAGACAGTGATGACTGAGTTATCAGAGCCTTTGATGATCAGATGCGCTTAATTCCAACTACAAGACATGATGTTTTTATTGATATTTTGTACCGTTGAAAACAACAATAAAGTTGTCCTCGTCATTGCGAGATCACCTTGAATACTTGAATAGCGCCCCCAACATCAATGGAAAAAGGCAACAATAAGGTGCAGTAATGTAGCAGAGAAGAAACATAATATCAACTTTCAATAGGGCTACCTACCACTACTCGGCGACCTGCAATGCCATCTTTAGCGTCCGTAGGTCAACTGTCAAGCAAGACTCCACACTAACTTTTTTCTGTACTTGGCCCATTCGCGCAAGTTAAAGGGGACCACCAGGCAAAGAACAACACATTATTATATGTTTTGGTACCGTTTTGTGATACCAAATAGATACCCAACATTTTCCAAAGGGTTTTGTAATTCATAAACAAAGCAATTAATTTCCACCACTTACGGAACCACTATTATTTCCTGGTTCCATACGGGCCAAACATTTGCGAGTGCGCCAATGCTATTCACGCGTACGTTTGTAGACAATATAATCCTGGGCGATTACGTTCGCTCTGCACGCATTAGTCTTCGCAATTCAGACCGCATGAACGCATGCCTTAGAATGGTGATGCGTTTTCCAATTATATATTTTTTTCTGGAAACATATTTTTGTGAACTTGTTGATGGAATGGAATACTAAAGATGCTACCTTTCTTTAATAAGAATATTATTTTTGGATGGTGGTACCCTTTAAATCATCCTTTTTGAAATTGTACTTGCGCTAATATAAAATTGCCTTCTTCGAGATGAGATTAACACATATGAAATAACATTGTTCTCTTGTAGTCGAACAATTATTTAGTTGCCCGATTGGGCACGCAAACTAAGACAATTTATGAAATTTTACTTGCTGACACCAATTTTTACTTGTCGCCTGGGCAAGCAGGCAAGTGCTAGTGTCAAGCCCTGCATACTGGGTATTCCTTGAGATACAATCCATATATAATTCATAAGCCTTCTTTCAGTAGACTAATTAACTATTACATATCCAAATTTTATGCATATATTTAAGCGTGCAAGAAATTTGTCGGACATAGCAACAATTATAGTACATGCAATGTGGATTCCAAATATCGAATTGTATTTTTATTAGGAATGCTTTTCTCTAGGTCATTGGGCAAGGAAGGTGCATACATGTACATGTGAATATGGTAATTGAATACAGGGAATGCTCTCTTGGGAGTGGAAAATGTGCAGGTTTTTGTCATTTGTCTTTGCTTGGATTGCATCCAATCAATGGAAATTTGTGGGCTTTTGGTCTTATGTCCAATCTATTCATAAACAAATATATTATATTCATAATGATAAACTGATAATCATGATTACTGTAATTTGTTTAATTGTGAAGTATAATTATGATTGTATTTTTGGTACTGCTATTGATATGTCGTCATTATGTAATTATATTTTTCATTTTTCTTGTCTCATGTGTTAAGTTTCGTGTAATGAATTTTCAATTTGATTTGAAATGGATTCATGTTCTCCCCGCCCTCCCCCTCCCCCCCCCCCCCCTCCCCCCCCCCCCCTCCTCCCCCCCCCCCTCCTCCCCCCTCCAACAAAAATAAATAAATCAAATGGTAAATAAATACATAACATAATTAATAAATACAATTTAAAAAAAATTATTAATACAAAAATAACAAACAAAACTATAGCTCTTATTTGCAATTTTTTGCACCAAAAAACAACAATAATATAATTATTTGAGAATTGCTTACATTGGCATGTATCATTGATATTAAACTTAAGTTTTTATTTCCTCCCATCATTGTTTATAAAAAAAAACATTCAAATTCTTGACCAATCTTTTGTTCAATATAGTAATTTCTTTTTGGCTTGTTTTTTGACCACTTGAATATATTTAATTTTAAAAAAAGAATTACGAGGGGCCACAATGTATTGTAAGTAAATATAATAATTGTTCCACTCTCTCGATCACTAATCCTTACAAACAAGCAAGCAATTCCTTCTTTAATTCAATTTCAATTTCAATTGTGATGATTTTTGTATTTATAAATTATGTACCATTTGATGTTAAATGAAATTAATCTTTTCACTTTATATCGTGAAGACATAATTGGTTCTTACTATGTATGTCATTTAAAAAAAATTTATTCAGGAATAATTTGTTGGAATATATATGCACCACTTGTCTCACATGTATATACACATACAACATCAACTATTGTTTTCTGTGTTATTTTTATAGAAAACAATGTCTACTATTGTCATGTACTGTATTTCATTTGTAAATTGGTACATTTTAAGAAAATTAAATTTGTATTGATCTCAAGAAAATGTGTGCACGGTCTCAAATTTGTAATTGAAATGAATGTCCTAATTGGCATAGAGTGGGCTTTCTTATGGAGGGGGGGGGGGGGGGGGGGCACCAACACACTGCTTACTGAACCCCACCCCCCCCCCCATCACTTTTCCATTTTTTTGTCAATTATTTAGGGCACATTCCCCTTTCCAGTCCCCTCCCCTGTGGAAGCTTTGCCAGTGTGTAAATTTTATTTGTACAAATAATCTTAGATAATGTACATACAAGAGTACATGAAATAAGCAAACACTAGGGGGGGGGGGGGGGGGGGGGTGTTTCACAAAGATTCTAATTTGGACTTGTAGTTATGGTATTGAAAGCCATTTGTAGCCTTGTAAGGAAATATTGTCATACGCAAAAATGCAAGCTTTTAGACTTTTCTTAAATTCTATGTCTTTTTTACTTATCAAGGACGAGAGCTATTTCAAGGCAAAATTGATCATTATTTTCCGCAACAAATTGGCAACTCTTAATTTTGTATACCTTTTAATGACATAAAAAGGTGGAAAATATTAAGTTATTAAAACTTAAAGACAAATGTGTAGTTACTTTGCCGCGAAGTTGCCAATTTGAGCACCAAAATCAGTACCGTATTTGTCGGTGTATTAACCGCTCCGGTGTATTAACCGCACCCCCTTTTTTTTTAAGTGCGGTTTATATGGTCATGTATTAACCGCACCCCCTTTTTTTTGAAAAAAGGTGCGGTTAATACACCAGCAAATACGGTATTGAAAATATTACAATGTGTTGCCAATTTAAGGACTATTACAATATAAGTGAATGATCTTTCTGGGGAATACACACACATGTACACATACACACACAAACAACTTATTCAGAGCAGAAAACATTGTTGTGCATTCGGTTACCTTCAAAAAAGACTAATAATGATAAACAATTACACTATTCATTATCAAATCAGCATTCAAAACCGTTTTTTGTTTAATTCTTCATATGTTCAACACACTTTTTTTCAAATAGAGTTACAGTGTACACATTCATTTAAGGTTTTATATCAAGATATCACACAAAAATAAGTACAAAATCTTCTTTTCTCGTTAATAATATTTTAAGTTTTACAATAATAACAACACTTCTGTGCAATGTGAACCAAGGACTATTTCAATCTACATGTTTACAGCGGAACCCCATTTTTAAAAGAGCTCTAAGCCCCGTAACAAAGATTAAGAATTGATCGTCCAATCAATTTAATGATTGTATGATGATTAATCATACAATCAAATACTCGATCGTACTATACATCAGTTGATCATGCAATTAATTATGAATCTTTTATGTTTTTATCCTGATTGTATTAAACAAAATCCTCTTTAATACAGCAAGGTAATTTTGCTAGTCCGTGCAAGCTCGTGACATTCTATTGTTTTGTAACATTGACATATTGTTTACACGATACCCAGTATAACAGAGAAATGTTCATGGTACCAAGGTAATTGTTATAATGAGGTTCCACTGTAATGTTTGTACACCTCATTTCTATTAATAAATTAAGTGTTTTGTGTTTTTTTAGGGTGGCTGCCGACTTGTAACAAACAAACAATTTCACATTTATTTGAATACTCTGGCTTACAAGTACATGTACATGTACATGTACGTTAACTCCATACTAGGGAACATGCTCCATCTTCAAATGCTCACACATTTATACTTAATCCGTCAATCCTGGGCCCCCATAATAACAAAGATTTACGCTTTATAATCATTCAATCGTTCTCATATGGCATATGGGTCGATCTTACAATCGATCTTGCGATGAATTATAAATCTTCATGTTTATGCGGCCACATACATACAATCCTGTGAGATGCCAAATATTGCACTATAATCATTTGTGTACTCTAGTAATTGTACACATCTTCAAATTGTGTGACTTTAAAAAAAAAAATCTTTCAGTACTATTTACCGACTCACTGATCGAACCATTATTTTGAGAGATTTACACCAATAATTTGCAGAATATTCCACAATAAAACTGATGATACACAACATGTTCTTACTAATCATCTGAAGAAAAAAAATTTGCTTGTTTTGATTAGCACACACTTGGTCCATTCCAATCCCACGTACACAGTTTTCAGTTCCACATAGATTTATACACGTATTATGTTGTACATATTCTCATAAGTGCTTGACTCGTCTTTCAATACCGAAAGTCAGCGAGTCATTTCAAACCGAAAGTAAACTCTGCTAGAAATTCACCTTTTACAAGCAACCAGAAATGGCTGTCCTTAAACGAGAAACCACATAGGTCCACATAGATTACAAGTATTATGCGGTACATATTCTCATAACCGCTCTCGTCTTTCAATATCAAAATTCATCGAGTCATTCATTGAATTTGAAAGTAAACTCTGCAACAGAACCACCTTTTTCAAGCAACCAATATGGCTGTCCTTTAAAAAACAGAGAAACCACATACATGTATGTCCACATAGATTACAAGCAGTATGCGGTACATATTCTCATAACTGCTGTCGTCTTTCAATACAAACAAAAATCATTGAGTCAGTCACTGAAAGTAAACTCTGCTACAGAACCACCTTTTTTAAGCAACTGGAAATGTTGTCTATTAACAAAATGAGAAACCATAGACAAAATCAATGTATCCATTTGGGTTTTCTTTCATAAATCAATAAATGGGGAGTGCTGAAAAGTTGTCGGAGGAGGATTTTTAACCTGCGAGCCCTTGTTTCATAAAAATGGTCTTAGCTAGTTAGGTTGTCAGGCGTGGAGCGATAGGGTGCACCTATCTCCACTTTCAGACCCTAAAGCTTTTGAATTTCCAATGGCTACCAACGCTCTGTGCGAAACGCAGAGATAACTGCACCCTAGTGTCTGAAAACGTACATAGCTAAGACCCTTGCATGAAACAAGCCCCTGGGGGCAGGGGCCCGATTACGGACCAGCGACATTTACCATGGTAATTAGCAACATTGGCTCTAACTCATCGATGTCAATATGCTAGAGTAACATACAAATCAGCAGAACGTAGCAGAGCACACATACCGCCCTTACTCATTCAACCGTAACTGATTTTACAAGCATATCTAGAGATCAGTGGAACTAGGCTGGTCCTGGGACATGATCGTGCTCTCGGCCACTGGATTACTGTTCTTGTTCCAAAATGAATATCACCCATTTCAGTTTGTAAATTGATACTCGGTCTGCTGATTCTTACATGAATAAATCTTTTTTTATCATGGAATAAATGAATTCCTACCTCGAAACCAAAGTTTTCTCATCATGTGGGACATGAATAACCATATGGAGGGCCTCGAAACCTTGGCGGAATTTGCGTATGAAGTTTATAAAAATCAACTTATATCAAGCTTACAACATTAAGGTATATGAAGGATATAACAATTTAGTGTCTGAAGGATATGAGGTCAGTAAAAATCAAGTTTTATGAGTTTGCAAAATTCTACCCTAAAATTAAGTACTTTAACTAAATTTATATCCAACTTAAAATACATGTATACATGTCTACATGAACATGTTTTTCAAGCCAAATGTCTATAAATGAGACATTTGACATACATGTATTCAACAAGTCTGTACTTTCAGCGATAGATCCAAAGTGAAACACACCATTTTCCTTGTTTAAAAACAATTCTCCAATAAGCCTTCTAAGATTTTACGAAATTAACAGCTTACATATCTCACATAACAATGCACATGTAGTGTGAACATGTCCTACATATTTGTTATCACATCATTTAATCATCTTCTTGTATTGATATTCCATAAATTACCTTTCTTTAATCATTATTACAAGAGTTTAAAACAAATAAATCAATCAAACCAGATTTTTGCTTCCAAGTTTTCAGTCAGATGATATTAATATCAACATATGTTATATATATATTCGAATCAAAGAAATTATAGTTTTGAGACCTACTCCCTAACAAAAAATGTAAAATCGATAGAATCAAAGATATTATCAATTTGAGATTTACTCCCTGAACAAAATACCATCACTCAACAAGAGATATAATAACAAGAACAACAACACAAGGTGACCTTTCCTTCGCACTTTCTCTTCAAAACATTCTCATAATCTTTGGTCCAAGGTGAAAGAACTTTTCTTTAAAAAAAACATGTGGTTTCTTTCTTTATATATGTTCCAACATTTTCTACTTACATTTGTAAATATCAAAACCTTATCCTATATATTCTTAATCAACAATTATTATAGAAAATATTACATTTCCAAAGCTGGTTTATCAGAATAGGAGACCTCGTACCTCAAACACTTTTCTCTCTCATATATATAGAGTATCAAAATATTTTAAATATTTAAATAATTAAAATGAGCACAAAAAATTAGAGCTTTGGCGAACATCCATCCAACCCAATTGCGTAGCGTGGTCGGACTGTTTGGGAGGAGGGCGGGGCACGTCAAACCTGTCCTAGTGGCCACCTGTCTATAGCAGCCAACCTGCCTAAAGTGACCACCAAATGTGGTCATCCCTTTCCAAGGCTTGAGCTACCCAGAAGCTTTGCAAACCTGACAAACACAATTTTCAGGGTGTAGGTTGACTTTAACAGAATCTGTTTTTCCAAGGTACGTGGTATGGATTTCACCCTTTTAAAAGGGATTTTCCCCTTCTGAATCTGCTCCACATACATAAACAGTGCATGTACACGCATCATGATGCAGTTTGTATTCAAAGCAGTTGTAATAGAGATGTTCTGTTTTCATGACAATATGGCACAACAAAATTACAACAAAATTGATTTGTAGGAACATACGCCAAAGTCATTCCTTAGATAATTAATTTTCAAGCAATTTATTATCCTCATTTTCTCTTCAGAGCCCCGTTTGCAGAAAGAGAGGCAATCGATTGTAAAGTTGCAATTAATTAATTAATTGCTAGTCAGAAAATATGGACGTTTGAACCAATCAGATTTGCGCATTTAGTCACATGATCTGACTTGCGATTAATTGCATTTTTACAATCGCTTGCAATTCTTTCGGCAACGGGGCCCAGATCTGGTCAATTCTCATTTAGATTTATAGCAAATCTCTGTCCCTTTTAAAATCCTCCAACTTTTCCTTCGTCAAACTTGAAATGAAATTTGCAGTTAGTTGGTTTTTAACATTCATGACTCGGTGAAGTGGTGTAAAAACAAGCGACAAATTATTACACAAAAAATTATGCGTTTATATTTGACACATCTAGAGTGCTGATAATGGTTCATCATATTTTTATTACAAACAAACACAAAATATCCCTTCAATAACCTTCCTTTCTTAGTAATAATTTGTTTTCAAGCAACAATCTCAATTTATACTCTTCCCTATCTATTTATCATTACATCGTACATGGCAAATCACATTTTCTTTGACACTATAATGTTATATCAGTTATACTCTTCACTAGTTATTTTTTTATGGCAACTCACATTTCTTTCAAATAAAAACAATATCGCTCGATACAGCTACCTTCAGTTTTAACCAACTATTTAATAAGTAAGCTCGCCTACATGTGCGTTTGGATGGAGTGAATGCATGAATCATAATTTTTCTTAAGGGCAATTCCAAGATAACATTTTTTTTCTTCTAGTTTCATACTCTAAAAAATCATATTTTTTCCCATTTGAATTTTATTATGTTTTTTATCCAGTATATGAATAACTAGATGGATCTTCGACTGCGCGCAGTCGAAAATGATGCCTCCGCCATTACGCAATTTATTCATATCAAAGCCCAAATCAACATGTACACAGAATTAATTCTGTCAACTAAATTTTGATGGTACTCTGTCTTTTAGATCTCATGACCCCAAAATCTAATGACTACAATTGTTCCCTAAGATACATTCAGGTATCAAGTTGGATTGAAATCTGATATTCAGTTCTTGAGATTTCCAATCTCAAGCTACTTTTAAATATAATGAGCCCTGTGACCTTTGACCTCATGACCCCCAAAATCTAATCGGTTCATTGGCTCTCCAAGGAACATACATGTACCAAGTTTGGTCAGAATCTGTCAATCCCTTCTTGAGATAACGCGATCACCAGCTATTTTTGCATAATGAGCTCTGTGACCTTTGACCTCATGACCCCAAAATCTAATCAGATCATTGGCCCCCCAAGATACATACATGTACCATGTTTGGTCAGAATCCGTCAATCCGTTCTTGAGATAACACGATCACGAGCTATTTTTGCATATATAATGAGCTCTGTGACCTTTGACCTTTGACCTCATGACCCCAAAATCTAATCAGATCATCGGCCCCCCAAGATACATACATGTACCAAGTTTGGTCAGAATCTGTCAATCCCTTCTTGAGATAACGCGATCACGAGCTATTTTTGCATATATAATGAGCTCTGTGACCTTTGACCTTTGACCTCATGACCCCAAAATCTAATCAGATCATTGGCACCCCAAGATACATACATGACCCAAGTTTGGTGAAAATCCGTCAATCG
Source organism: Echinarachnius parma (assembly GCA_037951105.1). Classification (NCBI taxonomy): domain Eukaryota; kingdom Metazoa; phylum Echinodermata; class Echinoidea; order Clypeasteroida; family Echinarachniidae; genus Echinarachnius; species Echinarachnius parma. Next base: position 11,802 of record JBAMJV010005654.1, on the reverse strand, counting down.
GTTCTTGAGATAACGCGATCACGAGAACGGGACGTACGTACGGACGTACGGACGGACGGACAACCCGAAAACATAATGCCTCCGGCTACTTCGTTGCGGAGGCATAAAAATCCAGTATTTTAACATAATAGTGTTGCGATTAATAATCATCTTTAATAGCGTTGTCACTTATCACCGGAAAGCGTAAATGGACGCCTGTGACGGATAGAAAATTTGGAAGTCCACATTGTCCGCAATTGATCGAAATTATTAAATTATTACTCTACGCAGTGACACTTAGATAATATCTCGGAATTGCCCTGACCTTCGAACTTTCCAGTTTCGTTTGCTGAATTATTTTTTCTTTTGAAGCAGTCACACACACTCAGTCGCCATTACATGGCCGATTATATAATGATCACTCGTAATAGCTGTACAAATATTCATCAGACATACATGTATTTACAATGCATCAACGCCACGACGAATATCTAATATATTTTTTTTATATGAAAAACACGCTGTACAATATGTAACAACGATCTCTGCTCTGTACAATATGTATACGCAAAAAAAGCAACGCACTATCAAAGGGCTTTTTTCTTAATTTTATGACAAAAATATGCACACATTTTTTTCTTCTTCTGTACATTTGCACTTTTTGACCAAGGGTAAGTTCTCTCGAGTTAACAATTTTTTGTTTCAATGTAAATCACTTTATATCAAAACATGCCAGTAATTATATATATATTACATTTATACATATGATATAGATCTTTTGTTATTTCACAATGTATGTATATGTATATGTTTATATGCTACACTATATACAGAGGCTAGAAAGATTTACACGTACACAAAATATATAGCACTTGGCATATAAGTTATCTACTCTTTGGATAAGGATATTTAAGTATTTCTCAAAAGCATGTGGTTTCCTGGGTAGACCAATATAAATTTTTCCCTACAAAAAAAATCAATGTTAAATCATGGTACTTCATCGAAATGCACGTACCTTACAGCTTTAATACCTTTAAGCTTACATTATACTAATATAAAATATTCCACAAACTTCGATAATGAAACAAAAGTACATAATAAATAAGACAATAAACATTACAAGAGAGATGAGACCAAGACATGATGTGCTAACAAATTATTTAAAAATGTGTCTCTCTTTTTATAGTGACTACACTTTTTTTATATTGTAATAGATTTTCAAAAAAAGAAAGAAACTTCAAAAGTGGTATTGTCCAATAAAAGGTTGAGGATATTATCAAATTAAGATTGCAAGAATGATGACTTTGCAAAAGTGAATTCAAAATTCAATAATTCAAGCTTCTTACATGTTCATGTACATGTACATGTACATACTTTTTGATGTATAAGCTACTACCAGTAGTATAACACATTTTTTTTTTTTTATTTGATCCAAAGTCCTGTACTTGCCTAAGATTTTTGGGCCAGCATAATGATGAAAATATCAATACATTATTTTATCAAATAAATAAATTCGCAGATCTAGAGTAATAGGAAGAAGAAAAAGAAGACATTTGTGCTTCGCAGCTGGGCTTACATCTATTAGTTGTTGTTTTGTTTTTTTAAATCTAATATGTGCACCTGACTCAAATACAACACAAACATTACATTGATAAACTCTTATAAAGTTGCATACAAACAAAAATGCTTCAATCTGTTTTATTTTATATATACACACATAAAGCACTGATTCCTTACATATACACATATTGCTACATAACATTTACAACATGTACATAAATATGTTGTCAGTGCTATTCATACAATTATATATTCAAATTTGCGAAGAGATACATCTCCAAACTGCATTTGATGGTTATACATAAAAGGCAAAGAATTTGTTTAGAGGAAGACAGGAAAATAATAAAAACAAAACCAAGAGAAGCGGCATTCATCATGTTTTGTTGATGGTTGGGGGGGGGGGGGGGGGAAGCAAATTTGGGGAGGGGGAGAGGGGGAGGCAAAATTTGGGGCTTTATGATGACATGGTGCTTATATCTAGTCCAGAAATAAAGCAGTAGACTGATTTAGTTTCAAGAAGAATCTAAAGTAGCGTCAAGTCATAACTGGAGCCATCTAAGATTACAACAAAAGATGATTTGAAAAGGCTTTGACCGTTAATAACGGTTATGCAACATGTCAGGTGTATTATTCTCTTTTTAACAAAGGAAAAGTGGTTAGAAACTTGTTTTTGGCATGTTAGACATGCTCGAAGTCCCACAATTATGGCAGACTCTAATAGTATTATAGATTTGGGGAAAAAATGATCTATACAACTGGTAGGATGGGTATAATTGGTTAGCAGTAAATAAACTTGCAATATTTTGTTTGAAGGCCCGACCTCATGTATTGCGGATATCAGGAAGTGAATTTCAAAATAAGGCTAGCAAAAAAAAAGCCATCTTCTTAGAAGCTATTTCATGAAACTAGTTTATGTCTCAATGAAGCCACCACATCTTTCGTGTAAATGATGTATACCGGTATTCAATGAAAAGTAAGGCCAGCAAAAACAGCCGTTTTCTTTACTTTAGAATTTCACAAAAATCACAATTCCAGACATCTTGCTTTTCTAAATAGAGTCATCCCAACTCTAAATACATGTTAACCCCAATTGAAGTGAAATTACGGCCAGCAAGAATAGCCATTTTCTTCAAATTTCACAAAGTTCCAAATTACTGTAATTCGTTTTTCTCAACAAAATAACTCAATCTCTAAAAATTGAAAAGTAACGCTAGTTTTAAAAAAAGGCAATTTTCCTTTAAATTTCAAACAAATCAGAATTCCAGAAGTCTTGGTTTCTAAATAAAGTAATCCCATATCTATTAAATCCAAAATACATTGAAAAGCAAGGCTAGAAAAGACAGCCACTTTCTTTTAAATGTTAAAGCACAAAATCAGAATTCCAGTTAATAAAATCTCTAAATAAATGTCTTCCTATCGCAGAATCGTAAATCCCAAATTACATGGAAAAGTAAGGCTGTGAAGAAAAAAAAACAGCCATTTTCTTTCAAAAATTACATCACACATAAAGTAGAATTCACCTTGCCATCTAAATAAAACTAATATATCATTTAAAAATCCCCCAATTCTTGGCAATATCTCCAACCTTACTGAGTTTGGAAGATAAAATATAAAGAGACAAAAACATCAAGGTGGTATCTCCCCCCCCCCCCCAAAAAAAAAGTCAACATACATGTACCATCCTTTAGGTTAACCTATTTAGGTGCCATCTAGCGAATGCCTTGCGTACAGTGCGTAATACACACGGGCTCAGCGTCATATGCCGTGCACACAAACCAGCCAAGTTCGAAATGGTGATCCACAGTGTGGCACGACAATCTTAAAAGTTGAAACTTTGTTGAGCTATCTGGTAAACGATGTGTAAGCCGTATTCTGCTTGTCCAGTTTTCAAATCGATGTTCTTTGCAATTTGAAGCAGGGGGAAATGATGAGATGAGGAAAACAGGAAAATAAACTCCCCCCCCCCATCATCGAGTGGAGCGATCCACAGACCCGCCTGCAAGGCATGGGGCACAAGGCAGAGGCAGGAATGTTCTATTGCATCTTGCAGGTGGAGCTCAGCTTGCGCACCCGGCTCGTTTTCTTCTGCTTGTCGGGCTCCTCCGATTCGGGGCTGGGCTCCTCCGAGCTGCACGGCTCGATCACGACCGGAGGGACATCTGTGTAAACGAGACAAAGAGAACAAACAAAATTAATCAGTAATTGCTAGGACAAAAAAACATCAATAACTTTAAAATTAAGGATATTTTAACAATTTGAATTTACTTTGACTCATATGTGTGCCTGTACTATAGCAGAAGAGATATACAATGTATGTTGACAATAAGAAAATACAATTAAAAAGATACATTTACAGAACATCGTTCTGTTCAAAGTTTCCCTCAAATAGAAATATGATGACATAAATGGTACCCTGGGGTACCAAATGAAAATCCGCCATTTTGTTTAATTATTTATTTATTTTTCAGGGCTGTACACTGGGGTACCAAAGAGTATTTATTAACGTTCAAAAAGCTCTCTTTTCGGCCGGGGCAGCATGCATACAAGCGTCCATGATTGCCTTGCAGTACGGTTGTACTTCGGGTGGACACAAGATGGCGCTACACAATGCAGGATACCGGGGTACAACGGTACCCCGGGGTACTGCGCGTGTCATCATATAAAGCTCAAATATTCCATCTGGCTACAGGCACCTAACATGTTTGTTCACTTACAAGTACAAGAGAAAAATAAAATTCACTATTATGTTAATCTCATCGAGAAACAAACAAGAAATTTGCCAAGCAGATCCAGTTACCTAGTGCAATTAAAATTTCCTAGGTTTCACATTGTGTTCTTTTGGGCAAATAAATGTTATGTTTCAGGGCAAGTCAAATTTGAAAACTAATGATTTTACTAGCCCAAAGGGGCAAGTAGAAAAAAGTTGCTGTGGAGGGTTGCTGCAGAAGAGTAGAGGTATAACATAACGAGGAATAATTCAATCTTCAGACAGCCAGAGACATACTGTACATCCTCTAGAAATAAACCAAAATTACTGAAAGGCAGACAATCTTGAATTTAAAAAAAACTTACCTAGTGTCGGCCGGCCGCCGTACTGTTGCACGTCGTTATAGTACTCGTTAGAATTGTAGCTCCCGTCCTCGGACGGGCAGGGGTTGTACATGTCCTCCAGGTATGGCACCATGGACATGCTTCCGACCTCGTCGCAGCTTTCTGGCACCAGGGGCAGGGGGACGGGGTCCCCAACTATGGGGTGTTTTTTCCTCACCCATCTGAAAAAAGAGAAGATTATATAGATTGTAAATGTCCACTAGATAGGGTATTCATGGTTGAAATTCCAACATCGTAGCTTGTTGTGGCAGCTTGCTCCAACCGTGGGGTATATTTTGTCCTCACCCCTCTACAAAGGAGAAGTTTATATTACATTTAAAGGCCCGTTTTGATTTTCTAATATGGTGATTTTCATCCATTATATCTATTAGGGGTTGTACACGTCCTTTAGATAGGACACCATACTCATGCTTCCGACCTTGTCACAGCTGTCTGGTACCAGGGGGAGGGGGACAGGGTCTCAAACTATGGGGTGTTTTTTCCACACCCAGAGCAGAGTATTGCAAGTTTTACCTACAGTAGTATTTGTTTTTTAACTGTAACCATGGTGGGTTTTTTTAATATACATGTAAGATACAATTTGGTTTCTTCAGCCAAATGAATCACTGATTGTGTCGTTGTTTGTGGGTGATGTTTCTTTTAATAATAATTTTGTTTTCTTTAAGTGATTCAGAGATTGTTTTTTGTTAAGTTGTTTGTTTTTTTCTTTCCTTTTTACATCACGTTTTCTTCTGCCAACGGATACTTACACATGTTCCTTGATTTGTTGCACACCCAGCCTATTGTCAGGGTCAATACACAGCATCCCTGCAGAATAAAGACAAAACAACCAACAATATTTGAAAGCAATAAAATAAATAGTAATAATATAATTCTTATACAGAACCGAGGTATGATGTCACATTCTTTCGTCATTCTATGTCATAACATATTACTCTTAATTTAGTTGTACATTTTATAAATGAAACGTGATGTAAGTGAATAACATTCTAAGAACATCATTTTTTTTTAAACAAACGGTTTAAGATTTCACAGTGTTGCACTACTGGACAACCTGATTCATACATTATGTGTGTGTATGTGTGTGTATACAACACAGGCACCTGTATAGTGTTTAACGTATCAATTACTAATTGAACAAACAACCTGGCCTTGACACAAACATGATGTAAGTCTAGCCCTTTAGCCCTAGCTATCACTTCATTTGTAGCATGAAACCGCAGAGATATCCTGGATTATGAGGCTGCTTATATATCTAATGCGCTGTGTGGGTTTTCAATTTAATCCACGTAATACCGTTTAATCATCTCAAAATTCCAATTGATCCTGTAAATTCATAGACATTATCCATATACAATGATTCAAAGACATGTCAGAAGTGTTCCCCCCCCCCCCCCCCCCCCGCTAATAAATATGACATCACATTCCCTTGTTATTTATAACAAACTAAAATTATATAGTAATGGTTCTTAACAACTTGTTCTTTTGATAATGGGTTAGAGTTTGCCAATTGTCCTTTTATCAACAGCTAGGTCACAATTGTTTTAATGTTGGTATTTATTTATTTATTTATTTGATTTATTTTTTTTTGGGGGGGGGGGGGGGCGCTTACCAAACATTGTTTATAATGTATAGCCATAGCAAAACAACAGCTATGACTTTACACTTCATTACTGGATCTATAAATCATAATTTGTAATATCAACCCTTTAAAAAAAAAGCTTACAGTGAAGGAAAAGGGAATCACCTTGGGTAGCCATATGTTGACCAAATTTTTTTGAGCAAATCACAATTAGAGCAGATAGATAGCTTCAATTTCAACATAATTCAACAACATATGATCAGATTTCATCTATTATGCTCAATTCACGAGACTCTATGCCACCCTCTGATGCCTTCTAAGTATTAAAGCCTTTGGATGGTGGTGGGGTGGGGGGGGGGGTGGAAACCCGATCGTGCTCTAGGTTGCCATGGTAAATGATTCGCGTGAACTGCATTTAATCATAATCGCCGACAATGCATGGGAGCTGGCTGTATACACCGACCGGTACATGCCTCACTTTAATTCACTAAGTACGGTGGGTAGAGGGGTATTTTCCATGCATAATTCACTTCAAAACGGGTCCTTCTATTCCTTTCCCCCATTAACTATTAAAGCATCGTAGAATAATTCATTACATTGCATGAGTTACAGTCAGAATTGTGATAGCAGGTTAAATCAACATCGGTGTAATTCCCCATCCACTAAAAACACAAAAACAAAACAAAACAAGTTATTAAAGCCATAGAGCAGTATTGGGAAAGTTACGGAAAACAATTCTTTTAGAGCCAAACCAATCAATCAACATGGTTGAAATAGTTTAAAAGAGGGTTTATGTGTTAAAATCGGAACCATAACATCATCAAAATGAATAAATATAAGGAAAGTTCCATGCGGCGCTGCTAAGATTGCGCGCAAAGTTCACAGCTTGTTCCGCCCTTCCTCCCCAGCTTGGGTCTTGTAGCTAGCCGATAAAAATCATGCGCTGCATGGTTTGTGTGTGCTCTGCATATAATATGCGGATGAACATTTCAAATTCCAACCGTCGCCAATGTTGATCGCGCACCTATGGTTATGGCCTAAATTGCAAATAATTAAAAGGTAGTTTCTTGGCCCAAGATTTTATTTCACATGGTCGGTGAGAAAAGCATATTACATTTAATTTGTTAGTTTGTGCGGCATTTCCCAATACTGCTATTTGATTTTAACAAATAGATAGAAAATAAATTACAAATCACCTGCTAATAGGTCCGGTCGTCAGGAATGGTGTCGTAACCCCTTCCCCATCCATCAAAGTCTGCCCCCCCCCCCCCCCCCCCCCCCTCCAACTTCTCTTGCCTCTTCCCATACTCCTCTTAGACGCAACCAACAATATATATATATTTATTTTTTTAACTGTTAAAAATCATAATTTATCAAAATACATCGCAAATTACCTGCTAATAGGTCTGAGAGTTGTGGGGGCAGGTCATCAAGAATACTCCTCTTAAACGCAACCAATAAAATATATATAAAAAAAAAAAAATGTTAAAAATCATAATTAAACAAAATAAATCACAAATTACCTGCTAATAGGTCTGAGAGTTGTGGGGGCAGGTCGGCAGGAATGGTGTAGTCCCCCTTCCCGATGTTCTCGAACAGTCTGTAGATGTTGTCCCCCTCGAAGGGGAATTTACCCGTTACAATATTAAACCTGCATGAGAGGGGAGAACAAAAAGTAGAGGGGGAAAAAACATTATAATTAGTAGAAGTTATTGTCAATTTTTTTATTACAATGGCGTTGGGGGGAAACAGGATCATAGTGAAACAACGATGAGGGCAAAAACAAAGAAGGAAGATGATGATGATGATAGTAATGGTCTGAACATCAATGGTGATCATCTAAGGATGTTGTCCACCTCAAAGGGGAATTTACCCGGTTACAATATTAAACCTGCAGAGAGAGGAGAAGAAAAAGCAGAAGAAAAAAACAACATTATAATCAACCTTAATATTACGATGGCATTGCGGGAGACAGGTCCATAATGAAACAACGATGAGGGCAAAAAACGAAGAAGGAAGAAGATCATGATGATGATAGTAATGATCTGAAGATGTTGTACCCCTTAAAGGGGAATTTACCTGTTACAATATTAAACCTGCATGTAGGGAGTACAAACAGTAGAAGACAGAAACATTATAATTAATAGAAGTTAATGTCAATCATTATACTACAAAAATAAATCATAAAGCTATCAACGTTGATTAAAACAAAGAAGGAAGATGAAGATGATGACGATGACGACGATGACGACGACGATCTGCAGATGGTGTCCCCCTCGACCCATTACACTATTAAACCTGTGAAGAGGGGAGAAATATGCAGACAAATATATGTGAGTTCAATGCAAAACCTATTTTAGAGTTTTATTTTCGTGCATGCAAGCGTGAAAAGCAGCCCCTGAAAAAATTAATTTGAATTGTTTTCCCCTGAAACACAATGTGTCAATTGATGATGTGTGAACGTTCAATGCAACACAAATTTTATAATAGTGTAATTTTTCATGCACGCGAGCGTGAAAAGTAGCCCCTGGAATAATAAATTGTAATTGTTTTCCCCCGAAACAAAACGTGTCAATTGATCAAAGTGTGTCTGTGTGAACGTTCAATGCAACACAAATTTTACAAAAGTGCAATTTTCATGCATGCAAGCGTGAAAAGTAGCCCCTGAAATAATAAATTGTAATTGTTTTCCCCCAAAACAAAACGTGTCAATTGATCAAAGTGTGTCTGTGTGAACGTTCAATGCAACACAAATTTTATAGTGTAATTTTCATGCATGCAAGCGTGAAAAGTAGCCCCTGGAATAATAAATAAATTGTAATTGTTTTCCCCCGAAACAAAACGTGTCAATTGATGATACAAGTGTGAACGCACACCAAACGTCCAGGGTAGTTGCTGCATGCAGAGAAACCAGACATCTGTGCTCTCCGTTACGCCCAGGTACACAAATACATCTCTATATTGGCTGACTCTCAAAACAATGAATAATCACTTAGAGGCACAATACCACCTTTGTGTATACATGTATTGTGCACATTAATACAAACATACTTAGGCCAAAAAAAAAAATTTGTTGGATTGGAGTAACGGGCAACCAAACATTAGGGTAGGTAGGTAGGGTTTTTTTTTTTTTTTTTTTTTTCAGGATTCGCACAAATACACAAAAACATGTACATATAACACACAAATATTTTTTTTAATTAAAACAATTTTAAAAAATCAGAAAAAACTTTTAGGGTCGGCGGTATTTTTAGGGTCGGGCGGGTTACGCCAATCCAACCATTTATTTTTCATGGCCTTATTAGCAATGTACATGTACATGTACATCCAATACAATACAAATGTTCAATCTAAACAATGCTCTTCCTGAACGACATTTTGAGTGAAAGAAAAAGTAGAAAATGATTTTAGTAAATCTGTTCAAATCAACCTAAAGCCATTTGTAATTTGCTGTATTCCTTTCACTTCGGGCCAGCAAAATGTTTTGAAAATTCATATTTTGGCAACTAGATAAACTACAAGTAAAATAGACATTTTTACAATAAACTGTCAATGTCATTTCGGGGCTTAAAATGTTTGCTTTGGGGGAGAAAGAAAGAAAGAAAATCCGAGTGAAAATCATTTTACTTCATCCTCTTTTCGTTTTTCGGCGGAATAAATTACCGACATATAACTAGAATGGCCAATTTAGATTCCACTATCCACAAATTTGAGAGGAAATTATTTTACCTAACATGCACGTCCCGGCCACTAGCGAAAGAGGAAAAATTAGTTTGGAGCAACGTGGGCGTTCAATAAATGTATATATGTACACATGTATGATTTCAGTTGCCCTTTAAAGGGATCTAGTAACTTTCTTGACATGTGCAAAAAGTGATGAATAGTTGATACAATGTATATTGTTGTTATCTGATATGTCCACAGGGTATTGTGTGAAAATTTCAAGTCAAATGGACGTTATATGGCCGAGTAATGAGCAAAAATGCAAAGTGATGTTCACAAACTCATTGCACTCACTTTGTACATGGTTTTCGCGATCCGTTGGGATTATTTAACATCTGAACACTTCAATCGTAAATATCTTTTTAACGAAAGGGAAATTTTAAAAACCGAAACCTGTCCCATGATTTGATCGTTAATACGAATACACCAAGGTATGAGGGAACCGCTAGAATTCCAATTGGATTTGGAGGATTTGGACAATGTTACTAAGTCCCTTTAAATACCCAGGCCAGGCAGCCAGGCAAGCAGGCAGGAGAGGCAGCCGCATTACCGATTAGCTTGCTGCACCTGCATCCATTCTCTGTTTTCCCCATCTCGTTATGTACCCATCTCCCTTCTCTTTCTTAGACACACACACACACACACAACAGGCTTTTATCACATTACAGCTAGCTAGCCAGCTAGCTAGTAGTACCGACATCACACACTGCTTCTTCTGATTCTAGTCATACATTATCTAGCTCAAACTCAAAGCAAGCTATAAATAAACATTACACAATGCTCCTACTTGTATTAAGTCACCCTGCTCTCAGACAAGGGCATCTTCTCTAAAGGTACACATGGTTAAAGCCCAAGTCCAGTTTCGGGAAAGTAGCCGAATAAATCTATATTGATTAATATTGTTGAATATGTATTGAAATAGGGCTTGTGTGGTAAAATCCAAACCTAAGCATCGTTAAATACAGAAATATCGGAAGAAATCAAATATCCGCCTGTGAAATTCATAAATCCACCACTCGTTCAGACCTGTCAGCGCCGCTAGCGCTGGGGGAGATATCGACAAGCTAGGAACAAGCCCGTATAGCGCGACACCTCGTGTACACCTCGTGGTCGTAATACACGTAGCGTATGAGCGATTCCGCGTTGGCGATATCTATCCGGCCCTAGATCAATTTATAATTTTGCAAATATATCAATTAGTAGGCGGTTTCTTGGCCAAATTTGGATAATCCTATATTAGTACAATTATATTCTTTCACATTATTGGTAATAAGAGCTTCCATTTCATGTTTTGAGAGGGGGGGCGTTTCCAAAACTGGCCTTTACCTTTAACCAGGGAAACGGGGGATTTCTTCACACGCACAAATATTATTTGGATTTCACCGTCTTTGTTTGCAAGCAAACAGATAAGTTTTGGTCAAAGTTATGTGAAAATTAAGATATCACTAGCTAAAATTGGTATATATATAACAAAGTTAACTTGTGTACAGCGCATTACAACGCAGCAATCATGTTATTGCCACGCTCCCGTTTCCTAGGCTGTCCATATGCTTAGCATGCCCTGTTGAGTAAAAAAATAATGCATGTCCATATTGGTACAAAAAAAGTACAGTATGTGACTGTTAAATGTATTGCAAAATAGTCCATACCGCCCCCCCCCCCCCGCCCTTCTCCCCACTCCCAAGTTTGCCTCAATGTCATCTTTCCCCTATGACCACCCCCTGTTGCATGAAAAATAACATGTTCACGCACATGTGTACTAAGGTTCTTTCCCACCCCTCACGTGTGCAAAATTGTTTGTGCATTTTATTTCCATTTTCACCTGTCATGTGTGAAAAAACATGTGC